>CAKAOH010007882.1:0-48308 GCA_916701665.1 Sebastiscus tertius | reverse complement strand
TATATATATATATATATATATATATATATATATATAGATTACAATAAATAGGTAAAAATGTGTGTTTATAAGTTAATGAAAGATCTTTAGCTGCAAGCAGCGTCTCCTGATTAATCATGAGCAGGAAGGTTCATGTGGAGAATACCAGGTACGTCACATGAGGAAACAAACAGGCTACGTGTGCAAAGTTCAGAGAGCAACGAACAAATAGTCTTAAAAAGATCAATGTGACATTTTGGAAATATAGATATAATATAATAATATGTTTTATAGATAAAACATGCATAGAACATGTAGGACCATACTGCTCTTTCTAACTGTCAGACATCATTAAAAGTGCATCAGACTGCTGTTAAGTTCACATACGTCACACCTGATTAAATTAATCACTTTATCATGGAGAACAGGTGAATGTTTTACCTGTAGGAATCGATGTGTCATCCACAGGCAGGTAGGACGGAGCACTGATGGACACCTGATGGTCGTAGATATCCGCTGCACCCTACAGACACACACACACACACACACACACACACACACACACACACACACACACACACACACACACACACACGAGGACTGAAGACCACTGACTGCCCACACCAACACACACACGCGCACACACATGCACACACGCACACACACACAAATTTAAGGCACAAAGACCAGAAAAGACACATCGTTCTGTCAACACACACACACACACACATAATGCTGACTCCATCCAACACTGTGCGTCACTGTAACCTCCCCCTGTCTGACAAAACACACACACACACATGCACACACTTACAGGTTAGCGACAGGCGCCATTTACACACAGACAGCCATGCCCGCCTCCCCTCCAGCTGCCATGGCAATGAATACCATTAGCATCCAATAAAATGTCAAGGGGGCATGCCCAAGTAACTCATCACACACATACACTTGCATACACACACACATACACACACGCACACACACACACACACACACAGACACACATAGTCAGAAATGTCAGAGGCCCATGCCCAGTAACGTATCTGATGGAGAGAGAAGGCAAATGTCAGCTGTTTCTCAAAATGGCAGCCAGCAGCTGTGTGGGCTGTTTCGCTGTGTGACTGTGGACTGATACTGCCAGACAGATATCTGTTAGAGACTGGTGGATGTGTAGCGTCGCATATTTACCTCAATAATTCATCAACATATTCACTTTGGCACAAAATGAGGAAATGCTATGGAGGTTGGTGGCCTCTACACTGCAGAAAAATCTGCTTTATGGCTTTAACAGCACCAATTATTTTTGCATGAGCTCAGCTAAAGCTTTAACATGACTTCATTTCATCACTTCCAGCATATAAAACATCGTCATTAAAGCCACAGTGAATATAAGTCTGCACAGTAATGCAAGAGAGGAGGGGCTTGAGTGGTGTTATACAGATGATTAACAAATTAAAAGAAAATGCATCGACTGTATATAAGAAGTGGACGTAATCACATTGACATCATCAATTGTTTTTTTGGACTGCCGTTTTGAAGCCCTGAGTTCGGCATTTTGGCTGTTACCATCTTGGTTTTTTTGCAAGGAAGGTGAAAAGAGATGATGTCACGCATCATCAAGAGGGTGTCCCAGCCTCTTTCAATAGGCCTTCGCTTTTTGGCTGTTGCCATCTTGGTTGTTGGCCGTCGCCAACTTGGGTTATTTGGAACCAAAAGTGACACAAGAGGGTGGAGCTAAGTACAACTGAACACTGAATAAAACATTTTAGGCGACCAAAAAAGTTACAATTTACTTTTACGAACTGAAAACACACTGTAAAAGGGTTAAAGTTGTAAGACCTGACAACACCGTGGTATCGACCTGTCAACCACTAGGTAGCCACGCCCTAAAGCATCCCCTGCTTTATGGTCTATTTGACTCTAAATGGAACCATAATTTACTAAATGAATATCATGCTGTATTGAAAAAGACTTGAAACTAGAGATTGAGACCATAAACTCATGTTTACAATGTTTACTGAGGTAATAAATCAAGTGAGAAGTAGGCTCATTATCTCATAGACTTCTTTTTGCAACCAGAGGAGTCGCCCCCTGCTGGCTATTAGAAATAATGCAAGTTTAAGGCTCTTCAGCATTGGCTTCACTTCTCAGAATTGGAGGTTGCTGCCTGGAAAAACTACATAAATTGTCTTTGTACTTCTTGACATAAATTTACTCTCTGTCTCTGGAACTCTGTGAAAGGGATAAAACACCATTCTTCCAAATGCATTCAGCATTCGGGGTCTGATGGTTGTGGCATACAATGTCACAAGGTCACACTGACAAGAGCACTGCATGACAAACTGCAGCCCCTCATTCAGACTGTATACATTTGGCCACTGGAATTGCAAACAAAGAGGGCGAAGAAAAAAATACAGTATCGTCCTGCCTTAAAGTCAAACTTGGCTCAACTTTTCATGTAACGCAATGTCACGCTGGCTATTCAAATTTGTGCAAAGGCACATTTCATGTAGATGACTGTAACCTGAACGGTATGATTCTACCGTTTACCACTGAATCATCACAGTGGGAGGATAAATGGATCGTTGCTGTGATAACTTCTCGTTTTGTCGTAAAAAAAGCAATTTCATGGTGTCATAAATCACTGTGCAGTGTTTCTAATAAGCCTTAAAACTCTAAATTACTCAAACTGGTCTTCTTAGATTGCCATCAAAACAGCCCCTTGCATTTTTATTCCATTTGGCATCCACTTACACGTTGGTCTAAAATCTCCCATAGGTGTTTAATTGGGTTGAGATCTAGTGACACAAAGGCCATGGCATATAATTTATACCATTTTCCTTCTCAAATCATTCAGTGACCCCTGGTGCCCTCTATAAAAGCATCTGCATTTGTCAGGTTTCTTCATTTCCATTTTTTTGTCAACCATCTATATGTTCAACCCTGTATTACGCCAAAGCCTGTCCATCAGAGGGTAGCGTGTCAGTGTCACGTTTTGCCTTGCCGAGGCATGAATATTACATGCGTGCATGTGTGAAAGTGAAGTAGCCTACGAGCAGGGGGCAACAAAAACACTCACTTAGGTTTTGGCAACAAAACCACTTAGCTAGGTTTAGGAAAAACGTCCTGGTTGGCCTTAAAAGAAGTATGTAAACTAAGTAAAAATATGTGGGGAAACAACGTAACATACATTCGGAAAACATGTCACAAACATCACTAAAAAAACACATCACAAACATAACTAATGAATCTTACACTGGTCTCGAACACGGGTCTACTGGTTGAAAGTCCTGTGTTTGTTGGACCCATCTTCCTCCCTCCCACCCGCCCGCCATAATCAGTCTTTCTCACTTTTTATTCTACGTCTCCAGCTTTGAGCGTAGCATATTCATGTGAATACGTTTACATTGCAGTCAGTACAGACTACAAGGTGTACAAATGACATGCCTGAAGCAAGAACAGTGTTCTTATTGCAAAACACTTTTGCCGTGCGCATTATTGTGTCATTCACACATCTTCCCGTGCGACCCGGCTGGTATGTTGTTATGTAGTGTTTACAGTCAGTCTAACAATCCATCACTGTGTTCTCTTGCCTCCTGTGATTCATTTCATAAACTGGCAATGCAAACTACTGCAGAATGGTTATGCACTTGCAGTCTTTGTGATTAGTGTTTTTTCTGTAGGCTGGAACTGGTTACCGTTTCATGTTTCAGTACTCTCCACTTCTCATACTTGTACATGATAATGATGACTGTCTAGTTACCAGACTATGCCTTGTGACATCAAACAGCTGAAAAGTGAGAGAGTTGTTCAATTATTCTTGCGGACGGAGCATAAACGCAGCAGCAGTTCAGCAGGCATGCGGAAAAAATTGGAAGTCCGACAACTGCTTTGTCTGTGATCAGTCATAGTCACTTTTTTTGAAAACTGCATTTACGCATAATTTGAAAATAAATGATGTTGTTTCGAGCTGGAATCCAAAGAGGAGCTTCATTATAAATGAACTCCTCATGAGTCCCCCAAAAAACTCCACGGCCATCTGTCAACAGAGGGGGGAAAACTTTTTCTCTCATTCATCAGCCGGACGAACGGATGGATAGAGGGATGAAAGTTGTGTGATCCCTGGCCAAGCCTTTCTCCATCCGCCCTCCAACCCCCTACGCAGAAATCTCAGCAGCAGCCACTGGCAACACTCGCCCAAGGTCACAGGGACAAAGTCAGGGGTAGAGGAGAGGGAGAGCGAGCCAGGCTGTGTGTGTGTTTGTGCTGGTTAGGAGAGAAAGTGTGTGTGTGCCCGTGTGCAACGGGAGGTGTGTTCAGGGGAGTATGTTTGTGTTAAGGCATAAGGGGTTTAAGATAAGGTAGAAAGGTGTGTGTGCTCACATGACTCTTTGTGTGTGTGCATGTACAAAGCACAGGGGGACATGTAATAACTTCTACAACTCCTGTAGCTTTGTTTATGTGTGTGTGTGTGTGTGTGTGTGTGTGTGTGTGTGTGTGTGTGTGTGTGTGTGTGTGTCTGTGTGTCTGTGTGTGTGGGTGTGTGTGTGTGAGTATGTGTAATAAAGATGGCTGCTGACTGTGCCACAACTCAGCAGGCTGGGCAACATGACGATAAATAATCGCCTCTGAACCACTGCACTAATGAGCCAAAGACACATTCACACACGCACACACGCACACATACACACACACACACACACACATACTCAGCAACTCATTCTCTCAAACACACACACACAGACACACATACCGTGCTATCTTACACACTACAGTCATAAAAAGAGGTTTATTCTTTGACCTACTATTAAAACGGAAAGACTGATTACACAAAAACACAGCCACCAGTGTAAGATGACACACAAACACACATAGCACACCCTCGGCTCGCTCAGACGTCTGAAACTTTTCCTGCACACGAGCAGAAGACGCCGCTCACAGAACAGTATATACTATAAATATACAGTATCTATATCCGCAGCAGGCCACTGGGTGTGTGTTGGCTGTAGCGAGCGATCCATCAGGAACCCCGTTGCCACACAGAGGTCAAACCCATCAACCCCGGAGACCGTTGCCAGGACGATACACACTTCAGCCAAGAACCAATCACAACAAGTCTCTCATGCTTCACAGAACACCATAGCTCATCCCAGAACAGGACAGGACTTATGTTCAATCCTATGGAAAAAAGTGAAAGTTTCAGTCCAAGCTCATAAACGAGAGTGCTGCAGAGCAGATTGAGAGTCAAGCGGGCATGGAAGAACGCAGGGTTTTAGAGATACAGAGGTCCAAAAACTGAGCTTACTATGGGGGTTTGATTTTGATTTCCCTAAAAATGTGTATTTTAAGATATTTGGAGAGCAAAAACTGGATAACAGTAGCTTTAAAACCATGTCAGTGCAGGGTAGCATAAATGATCTGTTAAGCGGTACTACATGAGGTAGCTAAGCTGAAATGCTCATATGATTTGTGCATTTTGCTATAAAAGCAACACATTTGGCACAGATGTAGGTTTATACTATATGTTATGAAAAGATATAGTGATCTAGGCGCTGCATATTTGGCCCCTGAGGGTGCCTATTTAGCAGCCGTTTTTCAAAATGGGCACTAAATATTACAAAATGGTGCAGAAAACTGATTTTATGACTCATGATGACTCCCAAGGTGTGTTCAAGCTGATAAGATCAGATGTCAGAAGATCACAGACATGTTTTTTTCCCTCCGAACCAAACCGGTTGTTTGTGAAAGCAAACTTAGCAATCTGTTTCATTAGCAACGGGAGTGAATGGAGAGAGAGAAAAAAAGCAGAACAAACTGTAATCCGCTCACAGCAGCAATTGATGATGACTTTCTCCTTTAGTTGGGCATATATCATGCCTACTTAGCGATACAACCCAAAGTTCTACCAAAGTTCAGTATCACTTTAACTTTGTAACCGAACTTTATCCAGCAATATCTCTGTCGATGTTACTGCTGACTGTTTGACCCTGAAGTGACCATGCTCCTTTTATTCGGTTTTCCTCAGGTTAAAGGCTTTTAAAAGCACCCTTAAAAAATAAATAGGGAAAAAACATGTCTGTGATCTTGCTTTTTTTTCTTTCTCTCCACTCACTCTAAAGGATGAATTGATTAACTTGGGTGATGCTTTGAATCTAAACTAGCGCCATAATTAGGCCAACTATTTAATGTGTCTAATATTTTGATTTATGACCAAATACCTGCAAAGATACTGGCATTCCCATCAGCCTAAGCTGTACATTATATTTAGTGCTAATTAGCGAATATTACTATGTAAACATACTAAACTCATAGTGAACATGGTAAACAGTAAACCTACAAATATCAGCATGTTAGTGTTGATATTGTGATCATCTTAGATTGTTGAGGTTAGCATTTAGCTTAAAGCATCGCTATGCCTAAGTAGAGCCTCATAGAGCTGCTAACATGACTGTAGTCTCACTAGACTGTAGACTTAGTCTTGTTTTAATATAATAACCATATAAACTACAAGAAATACAGCCCCACACTAGGTGGAAATATAGCTTTTATCAAAGCAGAAAACATAGTAGAGGATACGCAGAAAACACCTGCATGCTTTCCCCATCTCTTAAGGTACTTGTTGAGTGCTGGCCTCTGCTCCACCAATCAGCATTTGCACAAGGCACAGGATTACAAAACTGTAATCACGATTTAAGAGATGTGCAGAACTGCTCCTCTGGGAATCTGGGCAAGCTATCAACCAGAAACAATTTCTTTGTACGAGGATGCTTGTGTGTACCTCTGCACAATCTGATCCATCACTCGAGATAAGCAGTAAATTGGCTGAAATGTAAACAAGAAGTACAAAGCACCGACATCCTTTCTCTTCCCCCGACTTCTGTCCTCTCTCCAGCTCCCTGCTCTCTCTTTACCTTTCATCCCCCCATTCGCTGGTTTTCTAAATGGCTGCTCCCAACGCATCCTACGTTGCACGTTAAACTTGTTCAACTCTTTGTTGTTGTGCAGTCTCCGTTACCTTCGTCTCCTCTTACCCTTTCCCCTCTCCTCTGCCTCTTCTTTTCCTCCTCGCTGCCTTTGGGTAAACAGTTGTCAGTACAACGCTAGTGTCTCAGGTAAAGATATGCAGATTAACTCGAAACTCGTTTGCATAACGAGCTCTTATTTGCCAGTCTAATTACGGTGGCATGCCGAGGCCGTCCCAGAGCTGCCCTCAGGGTTCATTAGTGGGGTTCGTTAGGGGGTTTGTTAACGGGCAGCTAATCGCTTCCTCCCTCTTTAACAAATAGTGGAGCCTCAAAGTCCTGAAAAGACTCCCGCTAAGCACACAGCCATGTTGGTTTAAAGACACACAGAGGCACACACAGACTTGGTGAGCAAACACATTATACACACTCGCACAAACACATCTTTCCCACCACATTATTCACACACACACACGCACACACATACAAACTTGCTCAGCACTCAAGGGACAAAAGAGCTGGTCAATGTATTGAAGACATTTCCTTTACACAACAAGTTTGTTCAAGGAAAAAACATGCATACACACAAAACAAGCACACAGAAGGTGTTGAAGATGGCCGTCAATGTATTGAAGAAATTCCTAAACACTAAACGCACATATTGAAGTTCTCCCTTTGAGCTAGTCAGTGTAACATATTGTAGTCTAGTGCATCATTTTCCAAAGTTTGTGGAAAATTATGTGCACAAAATATTCTGTTTTTTGCTCTTATTATGAAAAAGACAATATTCCTACTAAGCTGTTTACATGGCTAATGAAAATTAATACTCCACAAATATTCCTTGTTGACTTGTTGAACACAGCCTACCTTTTTCATTCCTTCAACCGCCTTCTTGAAAAGGTCGGTGTTGCGATATTTGCGCATATCTAAAAACTTGTTGATATCCAAGTCTTTCATAATGTTTAAAAGTAGGTGCGTTTCTCCTTCTGACTAGAAATGTGGGCTTTTTGTTTTGGGCATGCATCTCTGCAAACTGTCTGTTAGGTTTGTGTACAACGCACAGAGCTGGCCACAAACAGGCAAGAGGCCGTGTGTCGCAAACTGCTGTCAAAAAAACTATTGAGACTGTTCTGAATGCGCTCTATACATGTCCAAAGAATGCATCTAAAACCCGAAATAATACTCCTAGCCTTCTTAGTCTTAATCAGAAAATGCTCCATTCGGAATAAGGCCTGATTCAGAATATCCAAACAGAATATGCTGTTAACATGACCCGTATCAAATTCAGAATATTTTCATATCCGGAATAATAGTGTGCATGTAAACGTAGTCACGATGTTGTACATGAGACAGCTGCTCATACATACAGGCAATGTGGCATTACCCTTTAGCCAATCTGTTTGATTATACAAACATTAGTCTTGCATAGCCAGACTTTTCTTCAGCGCTAAAGAAAGGTCCGGCTCCACACATTATCATTCTGCTATAGGGGGGGAAATCGCTCTGGCTTGTTTGTATTTCTGTAAACCATTCACAATCGTCTTGGGAAGCGACAGGGCCCAAGAAAGTTTCTTCGTGGCCAAACAGTGGAATTACAACTTCCGTGTCTGTCACGTGATGCCATCGGGCCCAAAAAGACATTCTCCCATAGACTTACATTGGGAAAGGTCCTAAAAGTTGTAAAATGTACTAATAGCCAAATCCAGGGTTATTTCTCTTCTCATGTGAATGAAACCCAGACCAAGGCTGGAGCGAGGGCTGGGAGGTGGGGTTAAAGGAAACGCTATTGTGCTCTTCACTGTAGCTCACTGGAAGATCCGGGTCATTTTATACTTTTTGTGGCAGTCAAGCCATTTTGGCTTCATGCACCACTGAGCAACTCTCATAGGAATGAACGGGAGCCCGCCTCCAATGCTGCATCCAGTTCTCTTTTTACATCCATGTGCAAAAATAGATAACGCAGATAGTGGAAAAGGGGGGAGAAAGGTCTGTTAGTCTAACATGAACATCAATGAGATTGATCAATTTATCGGACCTGAATACATTTATGAGATCTGCGCGTGGTTCATGTAAACACTCACATCGTTACTGATATTCATGTAGGGCCTTACAGATGCAGAAATAATCAGACCATTACTCAAGACAAATAGGGAAAAGGTCAAATTTGTGGTTCAACTTCTTTCCACAAAGACTGAACAAGACGGTCTATGAGATTGTGTGGTAATCACAGCCTCTTTCAGTGAGTCACCGTCTGTAATCACCAGGCTGCCACTGTGATCTACAACAGATGCAGCTCTAGTTGTTCATTTCTTAAGCACAGCCTGATGCCAAATCTCACTGAGATGTCAATGCTCTCCTCAGTCATTTCAGTGCCGCTTCTTTCAGCCGCGTCTCAGGCAATTTTTGCATCTCCAAGAGCGTCCTATCAATCGGAGGTAATGTAACCGTCCTTTACTTCACTAAGACATACTTCAGCTGCTCTAAAAGGCAGATAGATGTTCTAAAGAAAGTGTGTTTTTGTACAGGAAATCTGATGTTCTTCAGGTTATGTTATCTGCTCAGAGTCTAAAAAGCAGCTACATTCATTTTTTTCCCCTTTCTTGCCTCTTCAAGTTCATGAACCTGAAATTGTAAAGCGAAGAGTTTAACTTTTCTTGTGCAGTGATAAAGCCTGTAATCAGCTCTGATAATCAGAGGTAACAAGCTCTCGGATAATTTCACACCTGGGAAAACACGCGCATTATGGTCCGCTGCTCTCGAATCATTTGGCTGTTTAAGCGAGACAGTCAAACTCAGAGATACGGTCGAATGATTACACTTTCAAAAGGCACAACTTTTGAAAAGGTTCATCTGGACGTGTTATTACTAGCTTTTTAATTTAATCACTGTGTGTTGTGACTGGCTACTACTACAGCATCTCAGCCTCCCCCCCTCTCCCTCTCCCTCCCCGGCCTCCTGGCAGGCCTCAGGGATTGATGCCCAAAATCCTTACACCGTCTCCCTTTGACGGGCAGAGCGCAGCCGAGTTGAGCATGTTAAACATTATGTAGATGGAGCCCTGCAGCCACGGGGAGCTTTGTAAATAGTGGAAATCTCCGCTGTAATGCTGGCCTGCAGGCTAAGAGCAACACAGAATGAAATGTTAAATCTCTCGCTGTCCCTAACCCTCGCTCTCCAGCTTTTTCCTTCACCAAACCACCCGTCCCCTCCCATGCTTTTGTTTTCCGAATCTGTTCATCTCGTTCTGTTCTCTCCGTTCCTTCTCTTGGCCTGTAATTTGTTCTTTGCCTCTCCCTCCCTCCTTCCGTCCTTCCTTCACTACCTTTTTTCTCCTCCTCTGTTTTGCTCTCCCTCTCATCTCTTTCCAATCTTGCCCTCTTCCCTCCGCTGCCCAAAGTCTCATTTCACACTGGTACTTTTTCATCCTCTTTTCATCTCTCTCTCTCTCTCTCTCCATCTCTTCATCCCGTTTTTTCACAGCACCCAGATCGTGGCCTGGACTGGCCTTTTAATGTCTCCCTCTGCAACGCTCTCTTCTTAACGCTTTCCATTCTCTCTCGCTCGCCCGCTCTCAGACTGTAGCTAATGCCATCAAGTGTTTGCAGCCGTCCTGAGCCAAACATCCAAAGCCCACGGCCCCTGAACTACATATACACGAGCACAAACTAAATAAAAAACATCCATATATATATATATAAACATACACCTATGAAAATACTTGTGCATCCATACACAGTACGCTCCCATCCATAGAACAGCTCGTGTTCCTCTGATGGCAACAGTGAGCTTCTCTGAGCCAAAAAGGGACACGGGGAAAGAACACACACATCTATCTATCCACTCGCAACTTTTTCACTCCATGTTGTCATTTTTGTTTCGTCTTTGGTTCACTTTGGGCCTCTTTCTCACCTCCTTTCACCTCTTACTTTGTTTTGCCAGCATGTCTACCAATTTCTACTAAGGCTTAAAATACATTTACATTCAAAATATCTTAAATAAATATTAAATTCAGTCATTATGTTCATCCAAAACAAAAAAAAAGAACGTGTGCATGATTTGATGCTCTGTTTAACACTGATGATGACCTGAGGGGCGAAATTTCTGCTCCAGCACTTTGGGATACTGTGCACTTTATACGCTTTTTCATTTTTAGCCTATTTTATTTGACATTCTGCAGCTTTGTCTAACAGTTATATACAAAGCATAGCATAGATCTCAGTCATGTATGAGACTACTGCAGGAGCAGGTCTTGTGCGAACAGCATTCTCACAGAAACGGTCAAAGATCAAAGAGTCTTTCTACCCCAGGTGAGATTATTTGATAAGCCCAATACTTTTTTCTGGTGATGAAAGATGGAACCAAGAGCCAAATTCAGGTCAGTTAGTCATCAGACTATTAAGCCCCTTTTCTGAACACATGTGCTGGCTTGGATTGACTCGGTTTGACTCGGCACGTCACAGCAGGGATTTGCATCTCCATTAGAACGGGGCTACCCGCTTGAAGGTGTGTGTAACCCACCATGGCTGTGACTAGTGGTCAAAGGAGCAGCTGTAAAACAGCAGATAAACACATTTCATTTCCTATATTCTTCACAATAAAAGTTCCCTGCTATTTTTGCTGCTTGTACTCTTCCTTCATGTAGTATTAGTAGACTTGTTTTTATTGAAGAATAGCCCCTAACAAATCGCTGCTAATTCTGTGATAAACACATTTCCTATAAATTCTTCACAATAAAAGTTATTTTGTTATTTAAAAGCTTTATTATAAAGCCGCAAAATCCGTAAATGTTGGGCTTTCAACAGCAGTAACTTAACACAACTGCTATAGTCTACAGCTGAAGGCTAAACAGTAAAATGAAGCAGATATGAAAGACGCAGGAGAGAAACTACACCTGAGAGCTGAACACAGAGACTTTTAAAAAAAAGTCTTTCTCTCTGGTCTCCTTCAGATTGAGTCAGACATGAGTTGAGTCTCGCAACACACAAGACACCCTTTTGGCCTGACTCCTGAGATGGTTCAACTCGGGCACGGCCCGGCACAACTCTGCCTTCTAAAACTGGTAATGGAAACACAATCAGGTTTGCCAAAGGAAAAGCCCCATTACTGTCCTGTGACTCTGGCCTGTGTTATTCTGGCATCACATCCAGGTTGTGAGGTCCGCTGCAGAGCAGCAACAACCCGGCGTTCTTTGTTTGGGTCATTTTTCTCTAAGTGAATTTGTTTGTTATTTACCTCAGTTATAAAAGAGCTGCATATCAACCCAATTGGAAGTTTATTCTAAATGATCGGTCGGCTCGCTACTCTTGTTTACATTTCCTTCAGTGGATTCAATCAAGAAACTGGACTCCTGGCACGACATAAAGGTAAGGTTTTATATCCCTTTATAAGCCCAGAGCTGACAAGACACATAACAAACAATGAAAGCCAAAAAAAAAAAAAAAAAAAAAAAACATTCATTCACTGGATGTGACCAGGAAACTCAATAAATAAAACATTTATTTTCTGTTTGCTGACTGTGAGTATTTACAGACAAAGAAGTCAAAACAGTGTATTTACAAATTGTAAGGAGACGTGCGCAGCAAACACAATGTACGCACGAATGAAAAAAATGTTTGACTGGCTCATCTGCTGCAACCATGCCACCTTTCATATATCATCGGTTTTCCTTTGAGTCCTTTAACACACCCACATTGTGGATCATCAGATACTTAAACTTGAACCTAACATACACTGATTTTTAATATTGAAAGTCAAAAACGTTCTTGGATGTTCCTTCACCAAAGCAGAAAAAGACGCAAATCAAAAACCGTTTGTGTTTCTAATGTATGATGAAATTTGCACGGAAAAGGGAAAAACTCTGAGCACAGACAGCTCACAGCAGGGGGAGTGAGAGGTCAGAGAACTTCAGAGGACAGAACTTGTCAGGTGGCTCTGCACTAAAAACTGATGAAGTGGATTATGAAATAATTCAACACACTATTTTACTATATGTTAACCATTCTATCAGTTATAAAAATCAAACATTTTTTAAATAATCTTAAAGAGAACAACAGGCAGGGACATGATCAGAGGAAAAGTTACTGGAATCCTTAACCCTCATCCTACCAACCTATTTAGCATACGGACTACCAGAAATACTGTAAGAAACAACTATCACAGCAAAATGTTAACTAATAATGTTTGTAGAAGAAATGTGTTATGTAATTAATATCATCTGTAGAGAAATTAACTGAGTTAAAGCTGCAGTGGGTAGAATTAGAGCAAATATGATTAAATATGATAAAGTTATTTTTATAAAACGGCCGCTATATCCTGACAGTAGTACATGAGACAGGTAATCTGAAAAAAATCATGTGCATCTGTATCTTCCGATGCTCCTAATGGCATCTGCAAGATTTCAAAGACCGGAGGAAAACAACCAATCAGAGCTGATCTGGAGCCTGCCGTCTCTGAGCAGCTGTCAATCACTCACAAACTCTGACTAAACGGTCAAACTAGGCAGCGCTGATAAAATATGAATCAATATTCTGTTACTGTAATGCCTATTTCTCTCCTCAAATGTTTTCAGAAACATCTTGTAGTGTACTGTTTAGCTGTAAAATGAGAAAGTTTGTGACCCGGCATCCATGTTGAGATCAGTTGAAGAAATAACAAGCACCGCCCACCAGCAGGAGCACAGCCAATAGGAACGCTCTCTCTCTGAAATGACTTGTGATTGGCCAAAGTGTAGATTTTTTAAAGCCTGAAAACAGAGCCATGAGGAGGCGCAGAAGTCTAGTTTTCTCTCAGAACACTTGAATTACAATATGCTGAAAGGTTATTTGGGAATTTTTGCCCAATAATGCCAAAAATATACTGCCTACTGCAGGTTTAAAACGGAAACAGAAAACAATTATATGAACACATATGGAACAAATTGATTGACAAAGTCATGAACAATTGGAACGATAGAATGAAACACCTGTGAGATAATATGACAAAAAGTAGACCTGCAGGGCCCACAGTCGGCAGGATGAGGGTTATGATTTTATCTCCAAACAGGAGAGATGTGGCCCAGGCTGCAATGGACTTGGTCCAACTTGGTCCAATCAGTCATGAAGCCCAAATTGGCTCCACAATCGAGGTGCGTGTCCACACCATTAGCTAACTAAACTAATCCCTCTGCTTTAGATCCATGCTTGGCTGTAATAGTTTGAGATGGAAAGGCTTCTAGATCGAACGTCTGTGTGGGGAGAGCGAGAGCGAACAAGCAAAACGTATTTAAACGGCTGTGAGGCACATCTGTAACTGCTGCTTCGTAACATCTGTCTATCTGAACAAAAGGAATCCAGTACTCTGCTGGTATTTAACATTTTATCATCTAAATCAGAGCAAACTTCATTTGGACCCATTGACACACAAGCACAAAAATACAACTCAATATTGATCAATACATGCACAACTTGCATACATGGTGTCACACACACAAACACACAGTTGAAGACGAAGCCTTTTGGCTCCCTCCGTCTCCCAAGGACAAGAGTAACACGACATACAGGCTAATTGATTTCTGTGCGCGTCTAAAGTGAATGTCATGCTCCACCAACACAACACTCTTGCATTCTCTCTCTCTCTTTTTCTCTTTTTCTTTTTTTAGGCCGCGTGCGGTTTCAGGTTTGAAATCAATTTGACTGAGATGAAAGTTTTCAATTTCATTAGCTTGATCAAATGGAGCGCTGTTAACAGGCGGCGGTAATAGAAAATCATTTAGGCCGAGCAGCTCACACACTCTCAAAGGACTGGTTAAGAGCTGCTCAGAAAGGAGAGAAGGAGAGATGGAGAAAGAGAGGG
Source organism: Sebastiscus tertius (assembly GCA_916701665.1). NCBI lineage: Eukaryota > Metazoa > Chordata > Actinopteri > Perciformes > Sebastidae > Sebastiscus > Sebastiscus tertius. The sequence goes on along the minus strand of CAKAOH010007882.1, from coordinate 33,537 downwards.
AGGGTGGAAGGGGGAGAATGAGGATGACGGGTGGGAAAATATTGATGGGAGACAGTGAGAGAAAAGATGGGAGAGAGGAACAGAGGAAGAGATGACAAGGAGAGAAATATTGCATTTAGGAGAAAGGAAGAGAAAGATCGGGAGACAAAGTCTGAGACACGATGGCAGGGAGGAAAGTGATGGAGTAAGAAGTAGAGAAAAGTAATAGGGACAGAAAATGCTCTTTAAGAGAGAAAGAAGAGTGTGATAAAGCAAGATGGGTGGAGAAAAGGGACAGAAAAAAAACAGACAGATTAAATGTAAGAATGATTGATGACCGTGTGATTAAATGAGCAAAAATGTCACAATAACGGCTGAGAAGAAACAGGAGGCAAAGAGCAAGAGAGAAGACAGAGACATTTGTCTCGTCCTCTCGCGTGCCTGCTAAGCGGTGGCCCGTTAAACCCCGTTATTGCTCCTCACATGTTTGTCAGAGAAATATAGTGTTGTGATGAAAGAACATAAATTAACAATTAGCCTTCGGAAGACCGAGCTAGGCAGCAGATCACCAGCTTAATATTAACACTTCGATGAGGAGAAACAAATGGTTAATCAGTCACAGATTAATACATGAGAGGAAATTAGAAAAATAAAGAGAGGAGAGAGGAGAGGAAAGAATGATGGATTAACTGGATGGATAAAGGAAGTTACAGGTTAAATTTGGCTTACAAAAGGGCGACACCGACCATTATGCGTCCTTAGCACCATGAATTGAAAACTGTCAAGTACGGACAGGCAGATATCTACCCAGATTACTACTCTACGTTTTTCTACTCTTCTACCAGCCCGGTCTCATTCTCAGGTCATCAAATAACGTTTTGTCACGCCCCTCGGCGTCTGATACCGACACACAAGGCTTTCAACTAACTCCAATTCAGAGCAACTTTTCCGGCCGTCCATTCACTGTGTCCACGTAGCTCAACAACAACTCATTTTAAGTTACGCACATAATTTAACCTGCAAAACGTACTTTTTGTCATGTCTGTAATCTTGGTTTTTGGCCATCTTGGGTTTTTTTTTTGTAACCAGAAGTGACACAAGAGGGTGGAGCTAAGTACAACCGAACGCTGAACAAGACGATTTCAGGCAACCAAAATGTTATAATTAACTTTCATGAACATAAAACACACTGTTTAAGGGTTGAAGTTCTACGAAGAAAACATAGACAACACCATGGTAGCGACCTGTCAATCACAAGGTAGCCACGTCCTAAAGCATCCCCTGCTTTATAGTCTATTTGACTCTAAATGGGACCATCATTTACTAAATGTACATCATGCTGTGTTAAAGAAGACTTGAAACTAGTGATTGAGACCATAAACTCATGTTTACAATGTTTACTGAGGTAATAAATCAAGTGAGAAGTAGGGTCATTTTCTCATAGACTTCTATACAATCAGCCTTCTTTTTGCAGCCAGAGGAGTCGCCCCCTGCTGGCTGTTAGAGAGAATGCAAGTTTAAGGCACTTCTGCATTGGCCTCATTTTTCAGACCCGGAGGTTGATGCCGTTTTTAGTGAATCAGTTTTTACAGGATGAACTGTCACATGGGTGTTTTGACAGATATGAAAATTACAGTTCATGGGCAAAAAGTGCAAATTTGTGCATTTTCAGCTTTATATTTGAGGGCTATATGGGTCAAATCTTCTATCACAGTACATGTCATTTTAGACCTCTCAGGCTATATCTCACCATACTGTAAATATTCTATGAAAATAAACTGAGAAACAGTTGCTGTCTGCTTTGTCAAACCCAGCATATAAAAAGCTGCAAAATCAAGGTCTTCGATTCAAAACTCACATAATAATCTAAAACCATCATGAATACAATATTGCTCACAATGGTCCAATACTCCCAGGGATATTAAAGAGAAAGATACCACACTATAAAAAGTATGGTAAAATCTCTGATGAAGATTAGCTGTCCAGCTACTCGCAGGCAATTGTTATAGTTTAGCCTTTACACACTTTCATAGTGCCACACACACACACACACACACACACACACACACACACACACATACACACACATTACTGCACATTATACCGATAAATTCCATTCAATCAAAATTCAATGAGAAAAATTGAAGCTAATGTTAATCCATTGTTAGTCTCCTCTGAGTCATTGTGTCATGATGATAATGATCAGCTAATTCAGTTTCACTCACTCACACACACACGCACACACACACACACACGCACACACACGCACAGAGACAGCGTGGCTAACCAGCCGAGTGAAGCTACAGTAATGTAGGGAGAAATGTGTTGCTGATTAGCTCAACCTTAAACCCCGGAGACACGACTTCTGGACCTACAGTAGCGCTCACACACATACACACAAATCGACACGCACACACAAAATTAGTCGGGCTATTCATGCTAATCTGAGGGAAAACGACTTGCTCATTAGCAAGACCCTTAAACCTCTCGACAGGCCTTTGAAACCCGGCCGTATCATGGTCACTGAGAGTATACAGAGAACACACACACACAGACTTGAGTGCAGAGGAAGTTGGACCATTCACATGTATTCAGACTAATCAACTAACTGCCTGTATATCCTATTAATAGCAGAGATGTAGACAGCAGAGCAGAATACACTCATGAGGATGAAATGTATAGACCAGATGCTCAGAACTAGTAAAAAAGTGCAAAAAAAACCAATGCAATATCTCCATAAAATGAAGTGAATAAAACAGAGTGGAGATGTGACTGTTGGTGCAGAAACAAGCTTGGATTCCTACTAACAACGTTTAAAAAACACACTCCCACTCTCCCTCTCAAATCTTAAACCATTCTACTTTCATTAAAATGATTAGATTATTTCTATATCTCATACAAGGTAATCTTAACTGTCATCACTGCAAGCTTGACCTCAACCCTTACACTAATCGAAAGTCTAACCTTAAAGGTCTCAGTTCAGCATTTGTCAGATTTCCTGAGCAAGTGTTCAGACGATCACGAGGTAAATAATAGAAATACGCCATTTATGTTATATAGCAGTCTACCAGGAATGTATGCTTGCATGTATTTGACTGGCCATTGCAGCACCATCCTGCCAGATGACATTGTGTTGCAGCAAAAGTGTGTTGTTCTGCCGGAGCCTCCTGCGTTAGCACTCCCTCAGCACCGACAGACTGGCTCCATTCAAATGAATGAGAGCTGTGTTTTATAACGCAGGGATGAAGTCAGTGTGAGCGCTGCCTGACAGCTTCTAACCCCCCCTCTACCCCCTACCCTATACACCTATTATATGTCAGAATTAGGGGGCTGTGTATGATATTTTTTGTAACTTTCTGACAATTTGACAATCGACGCAGGAATTGCTCCCATGTGCGAAGATTTGAACTTCAAGCTTTTTTTTTTTTTTTTTCATTCTTCAAACAACTTCGGTCATGTTTCGTGAGTGAAACCAAGTGCAACATCCCTAATGCCTTAGAGGAAAGACTGTCCAAAAGTGTGTGTTGTTATCTCCATTTGTATGATGCATTGCAACTACAAAGACACGCAAAAGACGCAGAGATCAGGGAGGCAGTACCTCCAGGAGGAGGCAGCCAGGCTTTCCGCTTCGCTTTCAAGTGTGGCTGTTTGAAACAGATATAAAGACTTTGCCTTTGGACAGCGGTGGATGAAGTACCTGAAAGCTACACCTGAGTAAAAGTACAGATATTTAACCAGAAAATGACTTTAGTAGTAAGTTAAAGTCACCTATTGGAATATTACTTGGAGTGTCTGATAAATACTGTACTCAAAATATCAAAAGTAATTTCCTGATATTTAATGTACTGAAGTACTGAAAGTAAAAGTAAAAGTAAATGCCGTTAATAAAAAAGCAAAGATTTTGAGATTTATGAAGTTCATTCCTCTTAACATGAACACCACCTTAAAAATGGAGGCCACATTGCACTTGAAGAAAAAACGAGGTCTTCACAACTTAAAGGGTTTAAAGAACAAAATCCAGTTTTTCCTTCCCTCATAGTCACAAGTAGCAAGATCTGACATGCAGCCTGCTTGGACTTGAGCGGAAATCGAAACTTAACTACAGCTTTGAGAGCACTTTGTTTGCCCGTCATGTGAATGATGTAACTTGCAAGCTAGAGCCACGGATTCGACAAACCTGCTTGCTTGCAATAGTAATGAAGTAATGAAGATGCTAAGGGGAAATGTATCGGGGTAAAAGTATACATTTTATTTAGGAAATGTAGTGGAGTAAAAGTGAAAGTTGATAGACACATAAAAATTCAAGTAAAAGTACAGATTCCAAAAAATACTCAAATACTGTAACAAAGTATTTTTATTTTATTACAGTACACCTCTGCCTTTCCTTTGGATGAGGTCGGACCATTCAGCATGTGACCTAGTTCTTTTAAGTACACTGAATCCTTGATTTCTAATTAACTACTAGCTCTAAATGAATCCTTTTAAGAAAAGAAGAGGTGCCAAGCTGACCTCACTTCATAGAAAGTCCTTTATCCGACGGTCTAAAATGATTCTCACAGAGATATCAAACTCCTGTAATTTGTTCTGTGATTTAGAATCAGTCTTTGGAAAGCCAGAAACCTTCATCGCTCTCACTGAGTAACAACATGTATTTGTTCAACATTCATATTTGCCAACTCAAACAATTTCTACCTAAGCCATGAAATATAAGCCAATAAGCATTAGTTCCATCACTGCTCTATTTACAACAGACAGCTATGAAATAATTGATGCACACACAGATAATAGCATGAGACTTGCCAAATTCCCTCGAAAATAGGGAGTTATTTTTTACTTCATAATTTGAGTTTGACTGTAGGCATTTTACTTTGGCAAAAATATTGTGTGTATGTGATTACACATTGTGACTCCCTAATACTTCTGTTGCATCTATCATGTGTACGCAGAGAGAGAAAATGTGTGTCTGACTGTGTGAGTGTAAATATGTCCGAGCCCTGCAGCAGACAGTATCCTTCTAGATGAGATTTACTGATATAGAAGGGACATCGAGGATGAATACCCTCTCAAGGGAGGAGAAAATCTCCCCCTCTCTCTCTTCAATCTCTCCATCTCCATCTCCGGCTCTTCCTCCTCCTCTATGTGATGACAAGAGGAAGAGTTGGTCTCCTTATGACGATGAGAGCCAATTCTTTTCCCCATCATCCAGCTCCTTGTGCGTGTCTCTGTGTGTTTGAGTGGTCTCGTGTGTCTGACTGTGCATACACTCGTTTCACCCATCAAGTGGCATGGAAAGCCAATTCTCTCCGTGGAGGAAGAATTGCGAGGTTTTCATGCAGAAAAGATGACGAGAAAAACTGAACATATACACATAAATACGATCCTGGGTTTCCTAAATGGACTGACTAACTAAATATATATAAAAAAGGTAATAAAATCAGGTTTAACAGAGGAAATGTACACTCAAAAGGACATGAAAACAGACTACAGTTTACCAGACCTGTGCTCCAGCTGTATACCAGTATATACTAAGACTATCTGTGTTTTCTTTTCACACTGGAGAAATGACAAGATGAAGCACGCTTACAAATGCCAACTGGCAAAAAATCAATCTATTTTTTTAGCGTGGTGTTGGACGTTATTGGCCCACTGAAATGGAAGAGGTGCTCGCAGCTGATACAAGGTGAAGAAATTGTGGATGGTAGTAAGACGGTGCTGCTGACAACTCAGAAAACAAAACAATGAATTAAGAGAACCTTGAAGAACACGTTTACTGGGTATGTGTAAAAAGTTTTTTATTTGAAATCAGCGGCAGCTTTTTAAGGCCGAGACACACCAAACCAACATCAAAGAACTAGCGACGATGAAGGCCGACAAGTTGCACTTGAACACACCACAAAGACCAGAGCCGATGGCCGTTTAGCACATACGTTCTGCACCTACGTGAGAGGAAATATCTCTCCACACCAGCAGGCGGCGGTAGTCTGTGTTCGTCATTCAAAAAGGGAAACTGGAACAGCGAGGATGGTGGATATACAAGACGTACTCTTACTCGTTTGCACGCTTTCCTCACTTCCGTTTCTCATCTCGTGCACTGATTCGCTTAAGCTGAACAGCCAATCAGAGTGACTTCTCTCACTGACAGCCTCCACCACAAATCCAACATGCTGAATTGGCCAAAAATCACCAGACACGGGCAAACTAGAGCTGACGGTGTGGGACACATCGCAAAAACTAGGCGGACAGACGCTCACCGACGGCCCAAAACTGTCCAGCGGCCGACCGTCGGCTTGGTGTGTCAGGGCAGTCTTAAAGTAAAAAGTTGCAGTCTGATTTATGTTCCGCTCTACAAATCTGAGGATCATTCCAATTAATGCAAAAATATGTAAATTCAATTTCTGTATACTAACTGCCAAAACAGTGTGCTATAGGGGAGAGACACAGTGCAGGTTTTCAGCCTGATGTTACACACAGTCACACCTGTACAGCTGCCCATTTCACCCACGCACTACTCCACATGAGCAGTCACAGTGGAGGGTTTTTTTTCCAGATTCAGGAGCACCTTGACAATAGTTTTTGCGAGAGTGTCTCTCTTCTACTTTCCCAAACAGGCAACCTTGCAGTCACACTGTAATATCCAGAACATGCAAGATACAGAAAAATCAATACTGGAAAAAGCTGAAAGTTTCATGACTGAGGACGAAGGAGGCAGGCAGGGAGTGAAGACCGCCTCATGTCCACTTCTTCCAGTCCACCCAATTTGTTTTTCACTGTCTCCATGACCCTCTCTAGTGCGTCTCCCTGTGCTCTGTCCTCTCACTGATGACAAAAAGACCATGTGAGTGGTCTGTGACACCGAGGCAGAAATGAAAGAGGCTCACGCTGAAGAGAGTATGATTTTCAAACCCAATCTCATGGGAAGGCGTATAAATAGCAGCAACAAAACCATTTAGTTAGGTTTAGGAAAAACATCACAGTTGGACTTCAAATAAGTACGTAAACTAAGTAAAATATGTACAGAAACAATGTAACAGAAGCACGGAAAACACCTCACTAACGTCACTAAAAACACGTTGCAAAGTCACAAACGTTACTTCAAAATAACTCGACAACACTTTGAGACAAGAACACCAGTCTCGAACACCAGACTCCTGGTTAAAAGTCCTGTGTTTGTTGGACCCGTCCACCTCCCCTGCCACCCCCTTCCACTTTTTATTCTGCGTCACCAGCTCGGAGCGTAGCATATTTAGATGCATTTACATTGCAGTCGGTGCAGCCTACATGGCGTAGAGATCAAAGCAAAAATGGCGTTCTTATTGCACACAAAATGACTTGTGAATTACTGTGTCATTCATACACCATTTAGTGTGACCGGGCTGCTAACATCATGCTGTTCAGCAGCCTCACACACACTCACATCTCATTCTGTCTCCACCCCCCCTCCTCCTCCTTCCGTCTTGCATTCATGAGAAAATGTTAAAAGTTCACATTTTCCATCTCTGAAATGTCCCTTGTCTGATTTTAAATCTCCTCTATTACTTATTTTGCAGAGAATGAGCTCCCTCTGTGTGTGGGTGTTTGGATGTGCTGTATATGCGTGTGTCTGTATGTGTGTGTGTGTGTGTGTGTGTGTGTGTATGTGTTTGCACGTGCATGTGCCCATACGAGTGTGTGCCCGAGTGAGTCAGCGAGCCAGTGAATGAAACCAACAATGAGACACACAGAGAGAGAGAGAGCAGCGTGTAAAGGACAGGCTGAGAGACTACCATTGTGTGTGTGTGTGTGTGTGTGTGTGTGTGTGTGTGTGTGTGTGTGTGTGCGTGTGTGTGTCTCAGTGATTTTACATCAGTAATTATTAATGCTCTGTATTGCATGAGTAATGGTGCATAGTGCTGACATTCTGCTACAGGTTAGCAGTGTAGTGCAAAACGCGCTCAAGCACACAGGCAGACACACACACACACACACACACATTTTGAATAGTGCAGGGTATTTTTTTCTCCAGCGTTTGACACAAAGTACAATCTGCCACATGGCTTCTCTACACGTTTAAAAAAAAGGCAAACCTCAACAAAGGTGAAGGCATTGAAGAGAGCTACTGAACAATGAGGTAATCGGTTGTAAACGCTTGTTCTCTAATTTATAACATCAGTGAAACCGTTGACCGGGACTGTCGAGATTTCATGATGTGCAAATTTTAAATATCACAGCCAGCCAATTAGAAACAAGTATTTTCCTTAGACGTGCATTAAGAACACAGCACAGGCCCCGTAAAGATATTAGATCCAATAACAATATATTGGTTATATATTAGCTCTGTCAAAGTTAACGCGATAACAATACGCTAACACAAATTTGTTTTAACGCCACTAATTTCTTTAACGCAATTGATGCTAGAGTGAAGATACTGGCACCATGTCTTACTAGAAAACCTAAGAAATCCACTGGTACTTTAGTATTATTAGTCCATACCACCATGTCATATTAAGTTGTCGCAAAGGAGGCTAAATAATGCTCCACACAAAAAATGGCATCTGGCCATTTTCAAAGGGGTCCCTTGACCTCTGACCTCAAGATGTGTGAATGAAAATGGGTTCTATGGGTACCTATGAGTCTCCCCTTTACAGACATGCCCACTTTATGATAATCACATGCAGTTTGGGGCAAGTCAGCACACTGACAGCTGGTGTTGCCTGTTGGGCTGCAGTTTGCCATGTTATAAGCAAGCATATTTGCCCACTCCCATGTTGATAAGAGTATCAACAGATACAAATGTGCAATTAAATATTTAATTGATTGACAGCCCTTGTTTATATTTATTTTTTTGTACTGAGTGGCACATTTTACAGTTGAAAAATAAATTATCAGTTCTCTCTGTCTCTCTTTTTACTTATTTCTGGCCTGTAAGCCGATACGCATATATCTGCAATAAGCTAAATATCCAGCTATATAAGAATAGCAGTAATAGCCAAATTATGTACACAAACAGATATAAATAGATGCAGTATGCATATGCACATGCATGCAACAAACACAGATACAATATACACCTACAAGGAAATGAAAAAAAGCAAAGTAAAAAAAAATACAACTTTCCATCTCATGTAACATCACTAAATGATGAAACAGTATATAAAAGTGGATTAGTAGTAAAAAAGACGATTAGTCAGACAGCAGCCCTCAAATATCAACAATGTTTGCAGCTAAAGTTTCTAAACTAGGTGATAAATAAAAGAATCACTCCTGTGTTGACTTTATGTTTGATTTGCATGAGCATGTGTAAGGAACTCCCAGGACACCCGCCCACAACAGACCTTCTGCTGAGAGCAAAGAGCCGCATCATGACCCCCCCGGTGACTACTCAGCCTCTGAACCTTCAACACAACTGTTTGCTGCCTCTGAACAGGCATCTCTCTGACGCCGCTCGCCCGTTTGAACAAACCAACAATGACAACCTGGAGACGACCTGCGTGATGAAATAACAGAGTGATGCAATTACAATGAAATGGAGCGACATGAAAATAGAAACGCCACTCAGGGAATAACGAGACAATGGCGTAAGTAGGGACTACTGGGGAGATGCTGGAAAAGGCAGCTCTGTGATTAGAGGTGCGGTGACATGTGGCGCTCAGAAAACAAAAAAATGCCAGAAACAATACAAGACATTGAAACTGAGAAATATATATTTTAAAAGGTACAGGTGACAGCTTCAGTGTGGTTAGAGACAAACACAGGTGACTAAGGGCCTGTGTGACTACACCTTTAAACTTACAGGCACAAGCAATGCATGAACACTGAAACACATGCACTGTAGAAGACACCACACTGGATCTGGCAAAGAGAGAGAGAGAGAAGGTTTGTGTTTTGCTTTTTAAACTGCCTTAGGTGGCCATTACAGCATTAGAGCCAGAGCTCCCCAATGCCCAATAAAAAGTGTTAAACCACAGCCAAGTTGGAATGGACCTCTCCCTATATGCATGGGTACTGAAATAGAGCAAGAAAAGAGAGATACTGGCCATCTCAACTACCAAGGGAGCTCCTAAATAGCAGTCAGAGAGCATTAATGCACCGTCAGACAGTCTCTGGGCCAAAAGGAGAAAACTCTTATTTCATCGCATGTGAAGAAGAAGAGGAGGAGGAGAGAAGGTGTGAAGAGGAGAGCAGAGAGAGGAAGCGTTTTGGTTGATTTCATCTAACGGTTACTCAGCCGTTTTTGTCGGTCACAGCTGTTTGGTCTCCTGTCGGTGTGCCGTGCGCCACAACGCAGCGACTGTTAACTGCTCAGTGGGCCGCGAGTGACCGGAGCTGATTAAAACACAACACGCACACAAGAGAGCACACACAGACACAGAATACACTCGCTGGGAATGTGATACTAATCCTGAAGGACTGTCATGTGTGTGTGTGTGTGTGTGTGTGTGTGTGTGTGGAAAACGGAGGCGTACAAATGCGCACACAGAGGGCTTCAAACCCAAAATATGGGGGTGGTGGTGGTGTTGTTGTTGTTGTTGGTGGTGGTGGTGTTGGTGGTGATGGTGGTGTTGTCGTTGTTGGTGGTGGTGATTGGTGGTGGTGGTGGTGGTGATGCTGGTGATGGTGATAGTGGTGGTGGTGGTGGTGTTGGTGGTGATGGTGATGGTGGTGGTGGTGGTGTTGGTGGTGCTGGTGCTGGTGATGGTGTTGGTGTTGGTGGTGGTGGTGATGGTGGTGGTGGTGGTGATGCTGGTGCTGGTGGTGATGGTGGTGGCGATGGTGGCGGTGTTGGTGGTGGTGATGGTGGTGATGATGGAGGTGGTGGTGGTGATGATGTTGATGGTGGTGATGTTGGTGATGGTGGTGTTGGTGGTGGTGGAGGTGGAGGTGGTGGTGGTGGTGGTGGTGCTGGTGCTGGTGTTGGTGTTGGTGGTGGTGGTGGTGGTGGTGATGCTGGTGCTGGTGGCGATGGTGGTGGTGGTGGTGTTGGTGGTGGTGATGGAGGTGGTGGTGGTGATGATGTTGATGGTGGTGATATTGGTGATGGTGGTGTTGGTGGTGGTGGTGGTGGTGATGGTGATGGTGGTGTTGGTGGTGGAGGTGATGGTGGTGATGGTGTTGGTGGTGTTGCCCAACCTGAATTCAGAATATCTCTGCGCTGTTTTAGTGTTCTTGAGCGAGACAGCGACTCTCCATCTGCGCAGACTGGAACACTCAAAATAAAATAATCTCACAGCTTCAATTGATTTAATAAAACCCAGATGTTGTCGTTTTACGCACCACGAGTCATTTAACGAAGCTTTTAATTGGTGACCTCTCTTCCTATTTCTCAGATAATGTGCGTAATTGTGTAGACAAAGGAATAATCTTATTATAATTTCAAGGTTTTTTTCTCAGTGCATGAGTACATTTTAATAAGAGGGGCGAAGAAAACCCCTTCAGATCACCTCTTACAGGGACTCTCCTCTCTAAACCGGATCAGGAGCGCAGAAGAGGTCATGCGCAACCAGTCAGTGTTTCCCAAATTCAAACAAGTTTTAATTTTATTTTCTGTATGACAACTGCTGACGCCGAGTCTGTCAGTCCACGGGCCGGTTTAGCAGCCGACTGGCTCCGGTGTTCGGGTGTCTCAGATGGCATCACACTCAGTAATACGCATCTGTCATTTGACGCTTCGGCTCAGTCAATTACTTATTATTCCGCACACACGCACGCACGGATACAGCAGGTGTCAAGGTGAATAAAGGGCTAATCGATAGTCATTTGGCAACAACAAAAAAATTAAATTGTGCAACATAAAGCAGGTTTAGTTTGATCTATCTATTAATAATTTGGATTTTCATGGATAATTACATAAGACACATTTCTGAATGTTGGTTGTACATGTTTTATAATGTGTATTATGTTTATTACCTTAATTTCCTTAATGTATGTACAATATAAATGTTGTTAGGAGGTGTAAGAGCTCTGCCTCCCTCGTGTCTCATACAAAGTGCCTTGAGAAATCTGTATTTTTTTGCATTAGTGCATTTTGTATTTGTATTTTTGTATCTGTTTTATGTTGTTAAATGTCCACATGCTGGCAGATATATACAATAAACCTCCAGTCTGTGAGCATAAAACACAAAGAAAAGCGTCAGGAGGACTTTCATGTAGCTTGTTTTTCACTTTTTAGTGATGAATGCTGTCAGGTTGATCTCTCTGAGGATGGAGATAAACTGAGTTCTGAGTTGCTAAGGTTTTGGACATAATAAAAAAAAATCTCACATACTGTTTTAGCATATTAAACAGCATGTTAGTGTGGGATTTCAGACTCAACACCAAATCTTTTTCTGGATTCTAAAAAATGCACAATGATAGATACAACTTCCATCTCGACCTTTATGAGGAAAAGCTCTCCATTCTCTAAAAGGGAATATAAATTGGCTTTTGTGAATATAATGCAGTCAATTTTGAGTATTTTGTCTACATAAGAAACAGTGGTGAATCCCTTTAAAACCGTCACATTATCATAATGAATGGATAGTTTGGACAGATGGACTTACTACAGAGGATGTTTCCCTTCATTGTCATCCACTCATCTCCAAAGCGCGCACCGACGCACAATAAAAGCCAAGAAAACATACCAACAACTATAATATGCATCACTGCAAAAAGTTAAAACAAAAAGAGAAACAAAGCTAAAAACATACTGAGAGATGGTGTCATGCTCCTGATTTGCAGAACCCCAAAAACTGAAAGTTTCCTCCTGAATCCGCATCTCTTACCTTCCCACAGGAGCAGAAGAAGCACCGACTTCCAGAGGCGACGACATCCCAGCAGCGCGTCTCCTCTTCCTCTTCTCCGGACCGTCTCCATCTCCATCCTTTCTCTCAGTAAAGAAAACCTCCGGAACTGTTCACAAGACGGACAAAAAGGGGATCTTTTTTTTTAATTTAGTATCTCTTTCCCCCTCCAGACAGATCACTACCGCATCGGTGCCATTAATAATAATCTCAATTTGACCAAATTGCGCTCCAGCTGCATGTGTTTGACCTAAAAGTCACCGCAGCAGATGATGAGGTTTGGAGTAAATCCTTCTGGAGTCAGTCATAAATAAAAATAAAAATAAAAAAAAAACTCAGATGGGAAATTCCGGTGCTTCTTTTTTTTAAATCCTCCACGCAAAAAAAAGTCAGAGCCGAGGAATGAAGCTGTTTTCCCCCCGCGGAGAAGCTTCCTCCACCGGTGCGCTCCTCTGCGTTATTTATCCAAACGGGACACCTCAATGTCTCGCAACCTTTATCTCACTTTTCTGTCTTCCAAAGTTTAACCAGACCAGCCAGAGTGGACGAAGAAGAACTCCCACCGATGATTTAGAAAGTCCACTCAATAGGTTGGTTTGAAACAGCAAAAAAGCAAAGAAAACTCTGTCACTTCAGACGCATAATGTATGAAATAAAATCCAAATTGCGCAGCTGCAGCTCCGTCCGCTCTCCTTCTTCCTCCTCTCTGTGTCTGTCTCTCCGCAGACTGTCCTCCTCTTGCTGTGCATGTGAGCGTCTGGGTTCAACTTGAGAGGCTGTATACACTCGGTCCGCGGGATGGAGGGAGGAGAGGAGAGGAGGAGGAGGAGGAGGAGGTCTGACGCTTCCACCAGCCGGCAGAGGAGGAAGAAGAGGAGGAGGAGGAGGGTGGAGGCGGGATTTGGGGATTTAAGCGACATCTGAGCAGCCAATGGAGGGTGCAGGAATTTATTTGGATTTTTTTTTTTCATTTCTTTCATCATTTTATATTCTTTATTATTTTATTATTCATCTCATTTTGAAAGGTGAAAAAAAAACATCCAAAAATGCTGTTAAAATATGTGTATTTTTTCAAAATAAAATAAAAGAGTGAAAAACTAAAATAAACAATAATAATATATTTTATTTGGTGGCGCCTTTCAAGACACCCAAGGACACCTTACAAAGATAAAATTAAACATAGACAGATAAAAACAACTGGGCATGACAGAGACACATTTATGCAGACACGTATGATGAACTGATGGACACTACAGAGAGAAGGCCAGTTTGAACAAGTGGGTTTTGAGGAGGGATTTGAATGATGTAATAGTGTCAGACAACAAGAATAAAGACTCAAATAAAGCCAAATAACTGAAAGCAAAAGAAAATCAGTGTGTGGGAAACAGGTTAAAGACATACTGCAGCTTTTTGATGCTGAAAGGACTCAAATAGAAGTTTAAAATAAGCAGATATCCCATAAGAAGAGGCCTATTTCTCTCTATGTGTGTGTGTTGGTGTGTGCGTGTGTGTGTGCGCGCACGCGTCCACGTGTTGTTTATCCTCTCAAAGCCTCTCTCTGCATTATTCATATAAAGACACACGCTACACCTGTTCTCTCTGTAATCGATAGACGCCACCTCCGCACGAGCTCTCGTGCATGCACAAGCACGCGCGCACACGCACCACATCCGCTCTTCCAGTGGCGTGTGACAGCTTGTACAACCTGCAAAATGTGATCCACCAGGCACCTTGTAATAAAACTCATTCACTTTCTATTGATGGGACGCGCGCGCGTGTGTGTGTGTGTGTGTGTGTGTGTGTGTGTGTGTGTGTGTGTGTGTGTGTGTGTGTGTGTGTGTGTGTGTGTGTGTGTGTGTGAGAACAAGAAGCCAGAAGAGAGAGAGGAACATTAAGGTCTTCTTTGAGTCCGAGGCGGTATTTCATAAGGCAGCGTGCCTGCTCTCCTTTGTCAGCTAAATGTGTAAAAGCTAAAGAGATGACATTGTGACTTATTGAATTGCAAATCAGTCCGTCGGCGGAGGGATGGGAGGATTTCCGGAGACGGAGAGACGTGAGCCTCGCTGCCAGTCTGACTCTGTGATGTGATGGTCTCTACAGGAAGGAGCGACAGCCCCCCCTAGTGTCACATCTACAGAAGAGACACTGAGTGGTGGCATTCACAGGAGAACACCCCTCCATACATTCACCTGTACTTAAAGCTGCAGAGGGCAGAAATGGAGCAAATATGATTAAAAAAGGTCACTACATAGTGACCTGACAGTAGTGATGAGACAGGTCATCTGAAAAATGTGCCTCTTTGTCCTCCGGAGCTCCTAATGACATCTGCAGGATTTCACAGACCGGAGAATCAGAGCTGATTTGGAGCCTGCTGTCTCTGAGCAGCTGTCAATCACTCGCAAACTCCGATCAAACGGACAAACTGGGGAGCGCTGATCAAATAAGAGCTTTTCTAGTCTTCTGACCACTCAAAGCACTTTACACTACATGTCAGTATTCACCCATTCACACACACATTCATACACTGATGGCAGAGGCTACTAAGGTGCCAATTTTGCCTATCAGGATCTAATCTAAATACTCATTCAGGAGCAATTTGTGGTTAAGTGTCTTGCTCAAGGACACATCGACATGTGACCAGGAGCAGCCTGGGATCAAACCACCAACCTTCCGATTGGTGGACAACCTGCTCTACCCTCTGAGCCACAGCAGCCCAAATCAATTTTCTGTTACTGTAATGCCTATTTCTCTCCTCATGTTTTCAGAAACATCTTGTAGTGCACTGTTAAGCTGTAAAATGAGAACATTTGTGACTGATCAGCAGTCATCAGTTGAGGAAATACCAAGCACCGCCAGTAGGAACGCTCTTTCTCTCTGAAATGACCTGTGATTGGCCAAAGTCTTCGGTCACAGGCTAGATTTTTAGAGCCTGAAAACAGAGCCATGAGGAGGTGTAGAAGACTGGTTTTCTCTCAGAACACTTGAATTACAATATGCTGAAAGGTTATTATGGATTTTTTGCCCAATGATGCCAAAAACATTCTGACTACTGCAGGTTTAATTAGCAGTATATATGTAATTGTCATCCCTCATTATTCTCCTGTCTCTCCTCTGTCATCCCACCATGTGAACCTGACTGAGCCTGCACGCTCTTTCTCCACCTGTTCTCTTTCGTTGTTCACTCACATTCCCCCAACACACATTTTTCTGGCCTCCCAGTCACAAGCCGACTCCTTCCTACAACGTCTAGACAAACTGCCGTCCGTCCATGTTATGGACCACAACAGAATCAGTGCATTTTAAAAAAATACGATTATAATTTCCCACAATCTAATTTATTTTTTTCCCTCCGCCAGCCGCAGCAGCAGCAGCATTCCCTGTGACTTAAGCTTGAAAGATTTTTTTTTTTTTTTTTTTTTTTTAAACTGAAATATTCCTCTTGGGGTCGCAACCGAAGCAAAGCATTAGTTCAGCAAGCATGCGGTAAAAAGTAATATTTGTACAAATACAGTGTGTGTGGCCCCACTGGCTGTTTGGAGGAATAAAAAGAATTTCAGATAATTCCCCAAAGGGACAAAAAACAAAGTAAGAGTAAAAAAAATCTTCTGGTAAAATATAGTAAACTGATTCGTCTAGACGTTTGTTTTACAGCTGCAAAGATAAATCAATTAGTTGTCAACTATTAAATGAATCAGCAACTATTTTGATAATCAATTAATGAGTACGTTTTTAAGAAAAAAGTCACTATTCTCTGATTCCAGCTTCTGAAATGTGAATATTTTCTGGTTTCTTTGCTCCTCTATGACAGCAAACTGAATATCTTTGGGTTGTGGACAAAACAAGACATTTGAGGACGTCATCTTGAGCTTTAGGAAATACTGATCCACATTTTTATTGACCAAACAACTAATTGAGAAAATAATCAGACAGATTAATTGACATTGGAAACAGTCGCTAGTTGCAGCCCTACATTTGATCCAAAAATGTTCATGTTTATATTTATGACCCCCAAATAGAAGCTATAATAGATGCCAACACCCGACTCTTTACTCCAGACATAAATGAATTGAACTATTTCTTTCTTTTCCCCTTTAAGGTTATTTCACTTGTCATTATTAGAGGAAGGCTGGAAGGCGAATATTCATTATATCACCAAAAAGAAGGCATTCATCACAAAGATTGCAATGTCAGCAACTCTTCAAATACAACCTGGAGTTGATGTAATGTGATAAATGAAGAATAATGTGCTTTCTAAAACTGGTTCTCAGCGGCTGTTTGCTGTGCTCATTCACTGCCAGACTGACCACAGACACTGACCTGTTCTACTTCTGCTCTTCAGTCAGGATGATGAGTCTCATGCAACATAGTCCTTAATTATAGAAGTCCCACTTTTTACTGCATGGTTGCTGCACTTCGTGTCCATTCCCAAGAGGAACTATTCAAAAGTGTTGCTCTCATTTTTAAGGTAAAAGCTAGTGGACAGAGTGTTGAGAGGAATAAATAAGGGTGCAGGTAAACATCAAAGTAAGGCGGGGAAAGCCTCACACTCACTTTGATTTTTGGATTTTATGAATCAACTGCACATCTCTCTGTGTGTGCTGAAACACTGATTGATAAAATCAAAAATGCACCCATATTTCCCCTCCTTACTGGGAATTCAGAGACTGTATTTCATTCATACAATTTGCATCACATTCAAGCAAAATATCTAGCGATTTTGGTTTACTTCAAAATCCTCATGGCTGTAAAAATATAGCATATATGAAGATAGAGTTCAGGCAGAGAAAGAGTCGATCCATCCGACATGATCGAGTGAAAAGACAGCGAAGAAACAACCGCTTTTTACTCCTCACCTTTAAACATGCTGCGTTCTAGTTAGATGCACACTTCAGCCATGAGCACAAACACATCACAACAAGTGTAAGAAGAACCCCTCTCTCTCTCCCGTCACTGTCAGTCTGCCGCTGAGCTGCGCCCACCCTGAGGTGATGGTGGTCATCGCTGCACCCGTCTCAGCTTCTCTCCCTATGGCGCCTCAGTGGTGAGATGACCTTTGCACCGCAAGCCACTTCACATCCTCCTGTCGCAGGCTGAAAACTCATCTTCTAAAAGAAAATACTTCCTATCACTCGTGTCCTGCTGAAACACACCCCTCTGTCAACATGTACCGATATATTTCTCCTTCCAAAAAATCATCTTATTATTCCATTTCTTTTCCTAAACCTTCAATATGACACTTCCATTGTAGGTAACACTTGTCTGGCTCTCCATTTGGAAAGCGAGAGGCCAGGATTAGCTGCAGTTTAACCTCCTTGGATCTTGAAGGGAATAATTGCCAAAATGTTTATTTCGGATAACCAAAAAGGGGGCTAAGTATTCATTTGTGGAGAGTGCCCTGAGCCAGAAAGATTAAGAACCATTTTTCAAGACTCACAAACCTTTCCAAACACAAACCGAAATCATCTAGCTTCTCCAAGAGAATTCGGAAAAAGGCAGAGAGGGTCTACCCAGGGAGCCAGGCCCAGTCAGACTTAACGTTACTCACATCATACAGTGACCCACCAGAAACAGGTCTGCACAGCTTAGTGTGAAAGGTCCAGCTCGATGATATCACACTTTCAATTTCACAGTATTGTTTAACAAAGGGCACGGGCACATGAAGTTTCTCAGCCGTCAGTGTAGCGGAAATCTAACCTCTCTAATTGTTCAACTGAAACCTTTTTATATGTAAAATGTTCTCTCAGTAACCACAGGTTTGAATGATCTCACTGGTCAATGGGGCTGGGTATCGACCGAAATAACCCAGTATCGAAACTTTAGAAAGTCTTTAGAAGGTAGAGTTCAAGTAAACATCTTGAGGTTGATGTGTAGCTAAAATCAGGACTCCACTTCACTCTGAAAAGTAAATGTGATGCTTTATGATTATCTCTGACTGTAGGTCAGTACTCAGCTATGTTTGTACTGCCCCACCAGATACAGTACATCCATTTCTAAGCACTCAGAAGGTGAAGGTGAAGTGGTCAGGTTGAGAGAACACACTCAAACTGCGATCCTTAGATACTGATCT
Source organism: Sebastiscus tertius (assembly GCA_916701665.1). Classification (NCBI taxonomy): domain Eukaryota; kingdom Metazoa; phylum Chordata; class Actinopteri; order Perciformes; family Sebastidae; genus Sebastiscus; species Sebastiscus tertius. The sequence continues at coordinate 14,736 of CAKAOH010007882.1, read as the reverse complement.
TGGGTCTAAATGGAGTTTGTGTATGAGCGTATGACAGAAAGAGGTTTGTTTGCTGCAGTAAATTCGACTTTCATCCTCATATTTAAGTGGCAAGAGAGAGAGACGATGAGAGAGAGGAGTGCTTCTCTCTCTCAGGTCAAATGGCTCTTGTAGAGATTCTGTCGACACCTTGTTCAGAAGTACGCTCCACTCCGAGGTTGGAGGAAGATGACCGCCACTGACAAACCTCCCTATTTACTTCTAATTCCCTCTCTCTCTCTCTCTCTCTCTTTCTATCCCTTGCTCACTCCGTCTCTCTCTCTCTCTCCAGTCGGAAAACCATCTCTTTGCTCAGTGGAGCAAACTGAATACATTAGAATCCAATTAAGGCTGGTGAGGAGAGCTGCTCAGGCTTAGAGTGTGTGTGTGTGGGTCGATGTGGTGTGTGTTTGTAATCTCATGTGTGTTGATCATACGTATGATAGTTTATGTCCAGCCAATGTGTGAGGAAGGAAGTGTTTTTGGGTGGAAAGACATCTTATGCTTCTATGTAAACCATATTGTGCATGTGCATCTTTGTGTGTTTGTGTGAGTGTGTGTCCATATACAGTGTGTGCGTGCGTGTGTGTGTGTGTGTGTGTGTGTGTGTGTATGTGTTGCTATTACACGCATTGTCAGAGTGCAATGAGTCAGTGACATAGGACGCCTTTCTGTCTCACCCCAAGTGGTTTCTGTTGCCGTACAGCAAGACCACTGTCAGGCACGGTAAATCAGAGACGTAATGTGTGTGTGTGTGCGTGTGTGTGTGTGTGTGTGTGTGTGTGTGTGTGTGTGTGTGTGTCTGTGTGTGTGTGTGTAAGGGAATCAATAACTCTGTGTTGCGTTACGTACTGCCCTTGTTCAATTTGAAATTGGGGACAGACAGAGCTGCATCCACACACACACACATACACACACACACAATATAGAAACAGAAAGGCAGAGAGAAAGAACCTGACCACTTCTGAAGATGTCACAGTCGGATACACACAGCTGGAGGGCAAACACTTTACTTAGCACACACACTTTGCTACATATAAGCACAAATTGTCATGCACCATCTATAAACATGCATATACATAGACCATGTTTAGCCTCACAGTCACTTCAAACAAACAATTATATTTCACTGTTTCTTTGTCTCTCTCTCCTCTTTCCTCATTTTATCTTTCTCTCAGCCAGTAATGATCCCTTAACTTCCCTCTTTACTGGGCTTTATGGAGAGGTCTGGATCAGCGGGCTACCTCCGGGTCTGAGAAGTGAAGCCAGTGCAGAAGTGCCTTAAACTTGCATTCTTTCTAATAGCCAGCAGGGGGCGACTCCTCTGGTTGCAAAAAGAAGTCAACGGCCAAAATGCCAAACTCAAGGCTACAAAACGGCAGTCCACAAACCAATGGGTGACGTCACTGTGACAACGTCCACTTCTTATATGCAGTGTATGGGTCTGGACTAGGGATGTGCATTCCAAGCAAAAATATTATTCAAAAATCACTGGGAATTAGTCGATTATTATTCAAATAATCGGCGCATACCCATTTCTGCCATAATCGAGCAGCCTTGTCTCAAAGCTTATAAATCTCTCTTTATTGTGTCTAACTTTTTCTCTAATTGGAATCAGTTCTAAAAGACTAATAATAACTTGAATGGCTTCAGGAGTCCCCTGCCTCCCTCCTCTAGCCAAGCACGTATAACCGGTGAGTAAAAGGTTAGATTTAAGTGTCGCAGCCATGATGACAGTGGGTTCCTCTCGACTCTCCTGTACAGCTTCTGTGTCACCGTGAACACACAGCGCACGGCCTGAGATCAATTACAGAGAAACCTCGAGCCCCTCCCTACTACTCCTCTCCCACTACAGATGCAATTTACTCGCCCACCGTAAATCAATGGAGACAAGTGGGGCTAATTTAGACCATTTGATGTCAATTTGGCCTTGACCCCCTCCACATCACACACACATAAGCTCTCACACTCACACACACACACACACACATTCCACTTAATGACTGGCTGCACTGGAGTTTATTACGCAGAACTGAGAATCACCTCTCAGTCTCAATGGCAAACACACAGACACACACTCTCATGAACACACGTGCACAAAAGCACTCCTCTTTCTGCTTCATGCACGCGCCAACACACACCATGTTGCGAGCTATAACTCGTAGTCCCACTGCCTGAGATTTCCATATTGGTTCTGTCAGAGACGATTTTGTTTACAGGGCCCTTTGGATGAAATAACAGCACTGGGCGCTATCAATTACAGCAAGAGAGAGAGAGGGGAGGGAGATGGAGGGAGGAAAGGTGGAGGACAGGAGAGGAAATGGGGAGTTGAAAGTAGGAGATCAAGAAACGATGGAGAGGAGGATGGGAAGAGGTGGGACATAGGTGGGACATGAAGGGAGGAAGACAGAATGAACAGAGTCAGAGTGACATGATGGATTTATTTTCTGTACATAAATTTCCAAAACTGAGTCCACGTTATCTCTGCCCTGACCAAAGTCTGTGAACTAAGGTCCGGAGACTATTCAGCGTCACATGAAAGTCGCCAAAACAATCATTCACGCTCACGCGCACACACACGGCTGTGTACTCTAAGCCAGGGATGTTGCCAAATCTGAATAAGACAGACCGCGGGGCACAAATAAATCAAATAAAAATAAAATAAAATGCTTTTGAAAAATATTTGTTCTTTCCCGGGTTGTCGACTATTTGTATGCAGATGAGTATGTGTTAGAGCTATGGTCTATAATGGAAACAAAAGGTCAGCACCAAAAAGCAAAAATATTTCTATTAAAACCAAAGATGATTGTCAAGTCTTTTAAAAGAGACTGTACCTAAGTTTTTGCACATATAAACCTGTTTTAATCATTTTTTATTGCCTATGTATGAACAGTTTGTAACCTAACCTAAAAAAAATTAAATGCAGGACGTTGACTTAACAGCCACAGGTGTCACTGTTAACAAGCAATTTCTGATTCTTACTTAGAGCCTCTTTAATAAAAGCATAAGACAACTAAATCTAAGTAATCAATGTTTACCTCTGCGTTTTTGTAAACAATGGAGTCTATGCTTTTGCTTTACATTTGCAGAATCTGATACACACTTTTGTCCAAGGAAAAGTATATTAAGTGCATTCGCAAAGTCCCTTGGAGCAAAAGATAGATGCTATAAAAAAGCAGTACATCCCTCCCAAACAAACAGCTAACAGCGTGTCGAGTGCTACAGTACAAAGGTGTTTTTTCAGCCTCTGGCAGAAGTCGGGCAGTGACTCTGCTGTCCTGACTTCAGTGGGGAGTTCATTCCACCACTGCGGAGCCGAGGCAGAGAAGAACTTTGAATGAGATGACCTCCGGCCTCTCAGAATGACGGGGCAACCAATCATCCAGAGGAGAGAGGAGAGCAACGGTCATGTGTGGAGTTGGAGTTATTTTGAATTGAATGGCTGAGAAACACAAAATGCTCATTTAATGTATGTATGTATACCAAAACATCTCATTTAAGTTTGTGAATAAAACTCAAGCTAATATGGAAAATGAATGTTTCTGCATGTTTTAGCTTCACAATGTGTAGTTCATAGGCTGTGTCATTTCTCACATTTGCCATTTAACTGACTCATAAAGGTCATTACCAATCTGTGCCAAAATGAATGTGTGTTTGCAAGTGTGTCAGCCCAATTAGAGCTACACAGTTCAGCACAACCACAGACAAGTGTTTGATTAGGAAATTTCAATATCAGAACCCATTCAGAACTCATTCACATCGCAACAAACACCAGATAAAGACATGTTAAATCATCCTGCATACCCACATAACGGGAAGAAGCTCAGCTAAAAGCTCATGATAACCATTTTTACCTCAACGGAACACAATTCCAACACCACGCAACTAAATGAGCAGATAGCAAAACATGCTAATGGTGCATGCACAAACATAATTATGAAAGCTGAGACTCCACAGATTCCAACGATATAAGTCATATCACTCTACAACAAAAACACACTAAATCAGCAGTCGAAGAAGAAGAAAAAAATGAACTTCACATAACCATATTGTCTTACCTTTGCCGTTTTATGATCAAAATCTGTGTTCGAGGACATATCAACACCGCTAATGGCTACTCCAACGTCTCTGGGTCATTTTTGAGTTGATTCCAGCCATCTGTATTCATTTGCATTGCATGGAGGAGCGTTTGCAATCTGCCTTCCTCCAGCATCGAACAGCCTATCCTCAGCCTTCCATGTGAAAACACCGTTCATGTCTCCATCTGGTGGATGACTCGTGGTACTGCACTCATCCTAAAGGCAAATACACCAATGGGTTAGGTGGTTTTCTTTAAATGGGAACATGTAGAGCTCTGATTGCCTAAAACAGTTGTATTCTGATGGAATTAATACCTATAGTGACATGTAAATTAAGTTGAGTTTGAGTTTAACAGTTACCTGAGAATTTCAAATGGTACATATGGTACCCAAATAGCCAATTTGAAGATTCCGCCTTATCATGTCTCTACTAAAACCTCTCCAAATTTGCTCTGCTCCACTTTATTAGCATCCGTCTGTGTACAGGTAATTTTCAGATGTTGCGATATGGTTTGCTAGAGGTTTTGGGTAGCAAATGCATCATTCCAAAAAGCTATTCACTCCAGAAGTGTACAGTTTTGTTAGGCGGAAATGAAATCTTCATTTACTCTGACCCAGTAACATACTGATGCTTACACCTCTGCAGAAATCTCACTACTCTCCATCACACTACTGGACACCAAAGCGCTGACCTTTTACATCGAGGTCTCAAACCACCAGGCTGCCCCTCTGGGTTGAATGCCAGCGCAGTTCACATGCACCATGCCTTCTTTCTGTATTTTTTGTTGTCAGATTTTGACAGCAGATTTTGACAGCACCACAGAGAGGCAGAGCAGTGCACCACTATGAGAAGCTTTTCACCACTTCAATGAACAATCCCTCCAGATTCATGATATCGTTTTACAGATATTTCTGTGCTTAAAGTCTAAGAAAATGCTCACGGGCCCTGCTGTCAGCAGTGTTGATATTCACCATGAACCTTGTGGGTGTTTCATTTCAATCTGTGTCTGCCGGTCTTTATACCGCTCTGTCTGTCTGCCCAACTGTGTGGTTATGTGTGTGTGTGTGTGTGCACGTGCATGTGAACCCCAAGAAAGAGCCATCGTTGGACAAGCGATTCAGCGCAGATCGTAAGGTTCCTGATGATTACTCAAGCATTCTTTATCCCACACAAACACTTTCTCCCTCTCCATTTCTTCCATGTGCTATATGTGCACTCAGACATGTTGGCACTGACAGAGGGAGGGATATAAAGAGATATTCCCAATGTGTGTCCTTCTTGAATCCTGTTTATTTGTTGGAATAACAGTAACACCTAACACCACTCTCCACTACAGAATTAGTCATTTTAACGTTGCCTTCCTCATCTGCAAATATACAAAACTAATACAAAAAAGAGTTTGTCCAAATCACCGCTATTAAATTCTGCTACTGTCTGATTCAACAACTTCAATAAATATTCAATATTTGTTTCTACTTTGCTGTGTGCCTTAAACAAAACACAATTCAGGGCAGTAGCAAGGAGTTGTAATTGTAGCATGAGTTACCAAAACAAAACCTTCAATACAACATTACAACTATTGTTTTCAAATCATCTCTCTGCAAAACACAGTATTCAATCTTAAGTTATCAATGGGTGAAAAAGGACATGAACATCTGCACCTCAATGTGTGTATATTCTCAATATCTGCTTCACAAGTTGGTGTCTGTCAACACACCATGGATGAATTGTGAACGTCATGTGTGTCATTTCAAATAGGTTATATAATAGATGATTGGCAGTTCTCTCCTTCACCGAGATATGAACTCTTCCGACATGAAGACGTCACACACTTGCTACATTGTCATATATAGGTGTTTGCTGAGGATTTTCCAACTGGCAGAAATAAGCCAAGCAGTTGCAGAATCATGCTTCATTGTATATCTACAGCATCAGCTTTTAATCCTTCTGAGCTTTGGGAGTTTGAGTCATGTGATCGCCTAACTGTTTGCTGGTTGATCACAATGTATCTAAATGAGGGCTGTCAATCGATTAAAATATTCACTTGCGATTAATTGCACATTTAGTATCTGTTCAAAATATACCATAAAGGGAGATTTGTCATGTATTTAATACTCTTATCAACATGGGAGTGGGCAAATATGCTGCTTTATGCAAATGTATGTATATATTTACTATTGGAAATCAATTAACAACACAAAACAATGACAAATATTGTCCAGAAACCCTCACAGGTACTGAATTTAGCATAATAAGATATGCTCAAATCATAACATGTCAAACTTCTAGCCAAAATTTTGCGTAAGTTAGGAGCATTATTTAACCTCCTTCAGGACTAGTATGACGTGGTTGGTACCAATGGATTCATTAGGTTTTCTAGTTTCATATGATACCAGTATCTTCACTCCAGCTTTAACACTGAGTCTGTGTATTAGTGGCATTAAAACAAATTTGCGGTAGCGAGTTATTATCATGCTTGTGGTTGTTTCTAGACTGGAATTTTATAGTAAAAACTGAGCTTGAAGTCTGGCAGGGATACTGAGGATTTAAAAACATATGAATAAAAGTTCATACTTTCTTCGCTATATTGATAAATCAGCAAACACCTTATAATAACTGTAATAATGATAGCTTCCTCTGAGTGTTAATAATCAAGACTTGGTTCATAAACGCATGACGCATAAAAAAAGCTACAAACAAATGACACATTTGAAAAAGAGACTGAGGGACAAACAGAGAGAATGAGTCTGAGAGAGACATATCACACATTTCAGCATATCACAGATGTACACATTCAGCTGCAGATAGCTCACACACACACACACACACACACACACACACACACACACACACACACACACACACAGACACACACACCCACTGTCCTGAGCTGGATAGCGATTCAAACAAACATCCAATTTGCTGGGCAGATTACCCAGGGGGCCTCGCTGTTTGCCACCTGAAAGGGGGTGGGAGGTGACTCATCAGGAAGATGCTAATATCAGTTTTTACTCAAACACACACACACACACACACTGCTGGTAAATATTAATTCTCGACAGAAGCCCGCCGCGACTGGCAACTTAATTACACTCATTTCACTGTGATTGTCCCCCACAGGAGCACAAAAACACACACTAACACACATACACTCGGCTAAGACAATTTGGCCCTAACACACTGAATTAAGGATATTGTCATATTGGATCATTTCCCCTGTGAGTGAGTGTGTGTGTGAATGTGTGTGTGACAGTCTGCCATTAGTAGCCACAGCAACAATGTTAGTCTAACAGATTTTTTTGCTTTCTGTTTGCAGTGATTCAAGTCACATTTTACACATTCAAGTTATAATTTCCTCCTTAATGATGTACATTGACTCACCGCCACACTGACAATAGATTAAATACTAAATTGCTGCAGCAATCACAGAATGATAATGCACCATATAATTGAGAAGCCTGAGAAAAAAAAATGAAAAAGACTTGTTGAGCAAACTTAGAAAAGGTTTAAATTGAAGCCATTAGAGTACGATGGCGAGGAAGATTGCAGGGAAATGGCTTTCTACTTGTTCGATGTTCCAGCTCCAATTATTTAAATCTTTAATTACTAGTTTGAGTTAAATTCCCTTTATGTTCCATTTAAGGGATAATTTCAAACCCAAAATGCTCTTTAAGATGTAATCTTCTTTGTTACTTTAAGATTTAGTGTCGCAGTTTATGTTAATCTTCTTCTTCCACCTCATCTCCTAACTCGAGTCACTATTTGGCACAGCCCTTAATCAGAACAACAGTCTCACAGGGCGTCACAGGCCCACATTAAAAAAAGGGAACAAAGACAATTCACTCAAAAAAATCTAACTGTAAAAATAGAGGTACTTTGGGAGACTACATGGCGCACATATGACACACCAAAAGCAACACCCACTATTGTGGCATTCATAATCCTTTTCGTGTAAACAAGCTGCCTCCCAAGAGGAATGACAGCTCCGGCCATAAAATAACGTTTATATTCAAGTGACAAAGCCGTCTAGAGGCTTTAGTAATTGTGAAGGGAGAAAAGGAGGAAATCAGGTGAGGTTGTTATAGAGTCACGACAAATTTTGTTGTTTTATTTGGAGGACTTGTTGGTTTAAAAGATGCAGTGTGTAGGATCTGGTGGTATCTCGAGGTGAGGTGAGGAGAATACAACCAATTGAAGCATCTCCTGTGTACCAAGCGTGTTGAAGAGCTACGGTGGCCGACACGTAACCGCGAATGTCCTTCTCTAGAGCCATTTGTTGTAAGAGTACTTAGAGCCAGTGCGTAGAGTGTGTACGTGGGAAGTGAGTGATGACGCAAGAGTGAGAGAGCGGCGGTGACGGCAGCGAGTAATGTTATTGACTCTGGTCCAAGCAGGAGAAGTTAACAGAGTTTGGTTTGTCCGTTCTGGGCTACAGTAGAAACGTGGCAGACTCCGTGGAGAGGACCAGCTCCCTATGTAGATATAAACGGTTCATTCTAAGATAACGGAAACACAATGATTCTTATTTTCAGGTGATTATACACTAAAGAAAACATACTTATCAATATTATATTACATGTCTGCCAATAGACCCCCTTTATTGTTACACACTGGTCCTTTAAGTGTTAACGTAGTGGTTTTGATGCAACTGAAGCACAGCGGGAAGATGGGATTGTGGTGACTGCCTTCAACAGTAAGAGCAGAAGTAACTGTGTGGGCGACATTTCCCCCAAATGCCTTCAAACAACCCATACACAATGGATGTGAGTTTTTCTTGCTAAAAAAAGTAAAAGCAAAAGTTGAGAATTCCTGTTATTCAAAAATCGTTATGCCTTTGTTTATATCCTGTCTATTTAGTATCAAGTGTAGCTCACGACTGATACTGAGAAATTGTTGAAAAGTGGTGCACAATTGTGAATGTTCAAACAAGCCTGTGCTCTTTGATGTAGAGCATTGGTTCCCAATCTGGGGGTCCCGACCCCTATTGGGGGTCGCCAAATCTTCACGGGGTGTCGTGAGGCCGTCTTGATTTAAAGGGGTGTAAGACAACTTTTTAAAAAGAATATACAGTTGGCCTATATCTCAGCATTTCATTCATTTCTGTGAAGAAAACTAAATTCTTATTTTTAAAGTTTGAATTATTATAGGATAAGGGCATGGTGAAGACCTGAACACAAGCTATATTTACAGAGACTTCCCTCTCTGCTAAACAGCCACATCCTGCATTAGAAAATTATGTAGTCAAAACAACCAAAGAGCCAATAGAACAATGGCCAAGCATCAGGGAGAAGAAACACTGAATATGTCAAAAAAGAAGCCTATTAAGTATGTATGATTGTTAAAAATGAAAACAAAATATGCATAATACAAAACTCATCCAAATCGTTTGTTTTACACAAACTTCCTGCAGTTACTGTGTTCACTATTTGGGTTAATTGTACAGTTTATCAGTTGTTCTGTACTGTTATTGTCATGCATTGAATATAATATTTAAATATATATTATGAAATAAGCATGAAATGTCACTTAGTGAGGGGTCCTCAGTTTACTCAATGATAGAAAAGGGGTCCTTTAAGGAAAAAAGTTGGGAACCACTGACGCAGAGGGCTGACAAGAACAAACGATCAGTGATGTTTCACATTAAATCTGTGTTTTTCAGTTTTCTGCCATCAGTTTACTTCTGTGCTAGAAATGTCACTGTGTTATATTAGGTCCTCTCGGTTATTCAGAGTCTGTGGAGCACACCGAACCACCACAAGACAGGAAGGGGTCAAGCTATTAAGTTTTGGTTCAATGTTTTAGATAAAGTGGTTTTGGACTTTTTGGATCCAAACAGAGAGAAAAAGACAGAAAGATGGAGTTAGAAATAAAAAGGTAGCTATAGGGACAAGGAGACAGAGTGTGATGTAGGGTATATATAGATCGAGACAGAGGCAGACAGGCAGATGGAGAGAAGAGCGAGCAAATAAAGAGAGAGTTAGCGATGGATGGATGCTGTGATAGCAGTGAAAGTGAGCAGGACAGGAGTTGTTTTGAGCTGGTTGTTTGGACAGATGGCTGTCTGTGTGCTAATTACAGACTGAGTGCTTGACACTGAACACAATCAAAGAGGAAACTAGCTTTATTTGTTCAGCTTCACCCACACATCGGCGCACTCACACACACACACACCAAACACTAATGAAAACAGTTTGCCAATGCCACAAAGAGGCAAACAGACAGAGGAACACACATTTATCCACACAACACAACAGGGCACAAATAGAGTCCTGCACAGAGGCGACTCTCCATGTATGCACACTCTTATCAAAAATGCACAAAGCAAATGAAGAGCCACGCTTGGCACAAATGCCAGAGGACAAGCAGATCACACGGACCTTTCTCCTGCAGAACACAAATCCCATCCTTTTAAAAAGACGAACTGCATTAAATCATTCCTCTTCTCATAATTACCTCCTCTTAACTTCTGTTAATGCGGAGTCTACTATTCATTTCAGCTGCATGCTGGGAAAAAAAGCAACTTGGCAACACTAGCTGAATTACTGGAAGCATCCACTTTTTATTTAACCAATATATTTCAGCACAAGGCTGGAAAAACACGGGTTATATGCACTAGAAAATACTTGACCTTTTGTCAATAATCCAATGAGAATGAGAGACATACAAATGCCAACCTCTAAAGGGTGCTGCACCTCCAACACAGAATCTTTAAAACGGTACAAAACGGTAAACTATACATACTGAATACACAGGTTGAGACTTCCTTTAACACCGTGACCCTCATCAGCAAGTTAAACAGCATTTTTGATAATCTATTAATTGTTTAAGTCATTGCTGAGCTGGCCCAAATGCAGACAGACTGATTAGTTCAGCGATGTACTGATTGCCAAAGTGAAGTACAGCATAAGCTTGCCTGCAGGCAGGTACAAGGAATCATGAGGCAGGTAAGGGTCATAACTGGGAAAGCAGTCCAAACAGGCACACCAATCCAAAGGGGCAGGCAGGAAATACAAAGTCCAAAAGATCAGGCAGATGTTCAAACTGGGAACAAATATCAGATTCCAAGTTTCAGGTAACAAATTACAGTAGATGGAAAGAAAAGGCAATAAGCACATGGAGACTTTGGAAGGAAATTCATGGAAATGCAGGACTGATGGGGAAAGAAAAGTTGAGCAGGTGAGTGGGGAAGGTCAGGTGACTGGGACTGGAGGGAAAGGGGTTATTGCAGAGCAGGAGGGAGTGGCTGACTGGGACAGGAGAAAGAGTCAGAGGGTATCTGGTGGGACAGGAAGAGAATAGCCATGAATGAGTTTGAGGAAGTGGGAATGTGGCTGGCTGTAGGGAGAGACAGAGATGTGACAAATGGCTCCTTTCCATAAAAATGTTCCAGCAGGTAAGTTTGTTTCAGAAAAGACACTGAAAATAACCACCAAATGACACAACTGTGATAAAAGAGCAGTTTATACTTAAAAAACTGCAACCCGTTCCAAAACCCAACACTGACTGTTACAGGTATATTCCCCTTTGACCAATTACATAAAAATAGACAATTCAAACACTGATATGTATTCAAAGGTACACAGCACAAACCACCATCGCACTGAAATGCTAAAACAACATTAAAGACTCCTAACTACAAGCACCCATGGGACCATGAACACATGACCAACTCTGTCCTTCACCAAGACTGCAAGGAAGATGCACCTAGAGCAACCTCAGGGCCGATATCCTTGAACCATGCCACCAAGCGCTAGAGACCCAAAAAACATCACAGGACAGTAAAGCCAAAAACAAGATCTAACTCACCCTCTTGCAGCTTACGTCGACCAACATGCATATTCCACCACAAGTTGTGAGTCATAGGACGAAGAAGAAGAACCATAGCTGTCTGAAGAAGTTGTGCAATAAGATTGACAGCTCTTACTGTCAGAATATAAAATGATTTTTAATCTGGGAACTGTCTCCGCTCACTGAAAAAAGTGTCAGTGATACAGCTGACAGAGAACAACTGGTACTAGATGAACTATGTACTGGATATAAACAGCTGTTTGGGTCACAGGGCGTGTTGCTTACCGAACCGAACGTCCTGTACCGAACGGTTCAATACAATTACACGTTCTGTTACACCCCTAGTAGTTATAGGTTAATGGGGAATTTGATATTCATCCTACTTGGTAAAGGGTTTTAAAATTAAAGACACTTCAAAAAGACAAAGTGTTGTTTGAGGTTTAAAAGGACCATAAACATACAAACAGCATTTTTTTTCCTCCTCTCTTTTTCCTCCATCTTTCTTCTCCCCCTCCCTAACTCCCCCTTTCTTATTCCTCCCTCTATCCCTCCAAGGCCACGTGTAAGCTTGTTGCATTTGCAACCCACACAACACATTCCCACATCCCTCCACGGCTCAGTCACCTCCAAGCAGCCTCATTAGCAGACAACATAACGAGCGTGGCCTTAACGAGCTTAACGAGGGCCTAACGAGGTGTTGGTGTCTGTCGTTACCGTGACGTCTGGTCACACCTCGTCAGGCAGCCGTAGAATACAAGGTGCCAGACACCAGATGTTCTTTTAGTTGTTGTTTTTTCGTTTGTTTTCACTTTTAATTTAGATTATACTTTTTTATACTTTGGTAATTGAAAAAGTTGTTTAAAATTTGAATTATAGTTGTTCTTTAAGTTTTGTATTTATTGCTTTCACATTTTATTGTGTTGTAATCTGCAGAGTCAAAATGGCTCTATCAGAACGATTCTATCTGACCGGTTGGGTTTTAATGGAAGACAAAAAAATGAAGTAGTTCACGCTTGCTAAGTGAGTTATTGCAATTCCAAAGGACTGTTTGCATCGGAGATTAAATTATCCTGTTAACTGAAAGTAGATTACCATTGCCAGATGATAACGATTCAAGCCAGATTCAAATTTAAGATGCTCTTGGTCAGAGGTGACACAAATTCATTGTTTTGAATTCATAGTCTCAAATCTTGGTTTTGAGGTATCGAGTAAAGTCGTAAGTCAGCACTAATAAGTCCCAAGTCAAGTCCACGTCCTAAACTAAACTAACTAAACCTAAACATACTGAACTTAACTAAAACGTTCAAGTCCAAAGCAAATCTTTGTGTACTTTTTAAAATCTGTATGTAGTATTTTCAAAGAGACTAAACATCTGTAGGCTTGGGGAGGATATCAGCTCATTGGTGTTTAAATCAAAGTCAAGTTCTAAGTCTTCTTTGAGTTTGTGGAATCAAGTCTGAGTCATCAAATACAATATATGTGTATTGCAACAGTAATAGAGGTCAAAGAGGACTCACTGATTTAGGTGAGTGAGGCAGAGGAACCATAACGTTGCACGGCAGCTGGATTCTCGCGATGTCACAAGATCACGTAAGAATCACAGGATCAAATGTCACACGAAAATCCATCTTGGTAGGCTCTAAGTAACATGTTTGTGTCCGGCAAGCCAGACAACGGACCAATCAGCATCCTGTGAGGGTGGGTGTTAAGTTTCAGCGACGACGCGGTCAGTCAGGAAGGTGTTACCTGCTGTAACCACCATATGAGCACAATGCAGAGCATCAGTTTCTTGTGTGTTGCCGCATTGGAGATTTCTTAACATGAGGTTCTATGTTTGACCAGTCTGTGCATATTCCTGTAGAAATACCTTGCAATATCAATAAAGCGCCATATTTCATAAGTGCTCCATTTCTGTTTCGTTAATGTCTTTTTTGACAACAGAAGTTAGTTATGGTAAAACTTTTCTGCCAGCCCGTCTTCAATATTTGTTTTTGTTTTTTTAGTGAATGTTTACTGGAGTAAGACAGACCGTTCTGTCACCACTGTCGCCGCTGACAAGGCCGCTAGCCTGGCTCAGACTGAGCCGGTAATCCTCCAGTAAGAGCCGTTAAACCACCACAGCTGCGGCAGGCAAGCTGCCACCTGAAGCCAACTGGACTGTCTCATGCCACACACGTGGAAAACACACACACACACACAGATATACATCATATATATATATATATATATATATATATATATATATATATATATTCTCTCTCATCCCGTCTTCTGCTTCTTAGCGTGTGTTTGTATCCACAGGATCAGCCTCATGATACATATAGAAGTGAGAGAGAGATAAAGAAAACTAGAGCAGAACAGAGTTCATGGTTCATGGTTTTTTGTTGTGTTTTATGTGATAAAGACACCCATGAGGGAACTCACTGTGTCCTAATTGTGTGTGAGCGTGCATGTATGCATGTGTGTGTGTATGCGGGCAGTTTAAAGAGACACACAGAGAGAGAACGAAAGGCAAACAAAAGGGTAGAGGGGTGAGATTAGGGGGATAAGGGCTTACCTGTTTATTTATTAATTTGTGTTAAACACACACACACACACACTTGGATCTAGACCAGGAGTGCCAGCTTGCTATGAATAATCAGTGCGTGTGTGTGTGTGTGTGTGTGTGTGTGTGTGTGTGTGTGTGTGTGTGTGTGATAGAGAGAGAGAGGGATGGTTACCGCCTCGTGTAATCCCACTCAACAGGAAACATACACTCCTGGGACGGGACATTTTGTCTGGTGTGTGTGTTGGTGTGTGTGTGTGTGTGCGTGTGTGTGTGTGTGTGTGTGTGTGTGTGTGTGTGTGTGT
>CAKAOH010007861.1:112257-140238 GCA_916701665.1 Sebastiscus tertius | reverse complement strand
TACTTGTCTTAAAAAAGGCGGTTGCTAACAAGAGGCTAAATGAGACTACTAAACGTCATCATTGTGAACACTAGTCCGCCTTTAGCGTAGTGGTGGTGACGTGGAGTCATGCGAGCGTGTCGTAGTTTGTTTATAGCCTAACGTTAGCTTTTTACTTCTGGCTATTGCATTCAGACTTCAAAAATCATAGAAGTGTAGTTCATCTATGGAGATTATGTTACGGAACAAAACGTGTTAATATCATAAACGTTTGTTTGCCACAGAGCTAATTTTCTGCCATAATCCAAAACCCAATGGAAAAATCACATTGGCTTTTTGTCAAGGGAACCCGGGGCGATGCTAACTTCCTGGTAGGCCTACAAAATTACATCATCCCTGCAACACTATATAGGAGTCAGATTTTAGATAATTCTTAAACCGAGAGCTACAGGGAGTGACGACAAAAGTAACAATTTGCTTTAATTGTAAAAATGTTAAACTCCAATCATACATCCTGTACCTCTAGGTATAACATCAAAATGCTTTGGTTCTTGTTGACATAATAAGGAAGACAGCTTATTTCTAATATGAATGTCATGCAAACACATTCAAAACAGGTGAAAGAACACAACATTGAGGAGATTATTAGAGCTTGAAGGAAAGCTGCCCGAACGCATAATGTAATAATCAGCCATCTGTTTGACTGCTGATGTGCACTCCCACAATAGCGTGACAAAAATGACAAAAACAAAGGTTTCTCATTCGGCATATCAAAAATATATTTGAATATTTTTGAGGTTTTAAGGTAGATAAGCTGCCAGAGGGCAGATTTAGCTTTAGTTGGCACATGGCAGCTCTTAATTAGGTTGGAGAGGAGTGTGCCAAATGATTCAGGTGCCTTGACATTTTTTTTCCCCCCCTTCAGCTCATGGACCTGTGAAAGTAGTTTTGTGTTTTAGCTGCAGCATGTACAGCTGGCCGTTCTGATTCCTTATTGTCATTCAATAGCCACCAGTGAAGCATGAACTCAACGTTTGTTTGTTCCTATTGTTCCTAGCTAGCTTTGAAATCCCTGAAGCAAATTCACAATTTTTTGAAGTCCCTAATTCCTGCTTGACCATAAATATTTTGTGGTTTTGCATATTTTACAAATTAAACCACTTTCCCCTGTAAGTGCTTCTACCTTGTTGGGTAGACGTGGGCACTTGGCACATGTTAATTTGGAATTCCCTACTGCGGAGCCAAGCCTTGTGTCTGTCTAACCTGCCAGCACACCTGAGCTCGCTGAGGTGGGACACGGCCTGATGTGGTTGCTAATGGCAACTAAAAAGAATGTGTGTGCATAGGTAGGTGTGAGTGGGTATGTATGTGGGTGTGAATGAGAATGAGTATGCGTTTTTTGGCTGGATGTGTGTAAATCTCTGTGTGTGTGTGTGTGTGTGTGTGTGTGTGTGTGTGTGTGTCCCTGTGTACCTCTGCAGTCAGTCATTAATTTGTAGCTGCTCTGTCGCTGCCTTATTTCAGGTAAGCCAGCAACCAGGAGAATACTTGCTGGCAGAGCCCTGGGCTAACTACCTCTATAGCTACCTTTGTATCTTCCTCCTTTGTCTGTCTGCCGGGGCGTTTGTCTTTCTGCCTCTCTGACTGTCTCTTCCCCTGCCTGTCTGGCTCGGTCCCATATCTGCATGTACTAGCATGGAGATGAGGAGATGGTTTTGCCTCAGGCTGTTTCTATACCATCTTTCTCTCTCTCTCTCTCTCTCTCTCCCCCACATTGAGTCAAACAGAGTGGTGGTCTGCCTCTGACTCTTTTTGACGTTCTCTCGTTCTTCAGTCATGCAGTAAACCTGTCTATCTTCTTCTGTATATGTGTGTGCCTCTTATTTTCTCTTTCTTTTTCTATGCCGGCAAATTGCAGTCGTCATTGGCGTAGTTGCCTTTCCCCCTGTGTTTTCTATCACCAAGGACTGAAACAACTGGTTATATTATTGCGTGTGGGTGTGTGCATTCATATGCGTGTATGTGCTTGCGTAACTGCACGCATTTTTTTAAGTATGTGTTTCTGGCCTTGTGTGTAATTGTATCGCTACTCCCTATGTGTTTGCGTTTACATGAATGTGTATTTGTCAGCATTCTGCCGAGGGCAACGCAACAGCAGTAGGTTGTCATGGCATTGCAGATTGCAGAACTGTGTTAATGGTGCCCTTTTAACTCGCGCAAACACGCAATGCACACACTGATATGAAGCGTTCTCTCTGCCAAACTGTTTTCTAATCAGTAGCGATCTGCTGGCTCAGTGGGCTACCATGTACTACCATGATGAGTTCAAATCTGCTCCCAGCCTTTTCCCTTGCTTCCTGCTATCTCCCCTGTTCCTCGCCACTGAAAACAATACAAAAATAACACAAAAAGACAATTCTCTCTTGTGCATTAAACAGCATTTTTTTTCTTGAACTTTGAACACTACTGGGAGATCCTTGAGGGAAAACAGCCATCGAAGTTATTCACCAACCTTGAAAGTGTATAACAGGAGCTTGGGTAATTCAAGGTTGATTTAATGATTCTAGGCCTTTTTTAACTGATTATCATTTAACTCAACCTTCACACCTCAGAGTAATTTACAGGAAAGTAGCGGAGCAGCCTCTTATGAGAGATGAACTGAGATGTTAATAGGGCTGGAAAGAAAACCAAGAAATATGATAGAGAGAATCTGGATGATTGAGAGTAGAGGTCGTCACAGGTCCCGGACGGTGCTGGACCCAATCCGAAACGGACTGGTGGATAACCTACCCAATGTGCATAAATTAATTTGCAGCGAGGATAAGTAGACTGGATCCAAAACATGGTCGACCCGAACAGATCGTAGTGAATGCCAACACTGCAGCAGCATCATGCGCTATCGATTAACAAGCTGCCCAGTTAAAAAGAGCAGCAATATAATAATGATAATAATATCCTGAGAACAAATGTTAAGTCATAGAAACTAATTCCAGAAATGATTTGTTTATATGCGTCAAAGATATATTTATAGCAACATTGTAAGTCATAGAGGTGTAAATCACATGTTTTATCATGATACAGTATTATATTGATTCCTTGGATATGCCATGATATTTGTTGATGTCACAAAGTCTGCCACGATACGATACGATACGATATGATACGATACGATATGATGCGATACGATATGATACAATACGATACGATACGATACGATTCCAATTCAGTTCAGGGGCCTGCAATCGTTATGAGATGATATCATATCACTATTTAACACAATCAATTACATTACAATCAATATGATTTGACAGTTTTATTTCTGGGCTCTGTAGGAATGAGCTGCGCTTGGATGGAAATGGTGACACAGACGTGCCTTGGGAATTGTGAAATATAAGCTCATCTTAAAGATCACGATATGTATCGATATTTTCACTTTACATTGAGGATGTCATTGCATCGATACATATTGATCCAGATCAATGTATTTTTGCACCCCTAGAAAGTCATATTTTCACCTTCACTAATATTCTGTAGCCAACTGGGTCAAGATAATAATCTTCTAATACCTGTGAATATAATTCCTAAAAACAAATGTCATTTAACGGCATACTTTTTTTTACATAGGTTACTGAATTCCCCCCAAAAAATGTTCTCCAGCTGAGATTATAACATACAGTACCACCAGGTGATCAGAGCTGAAACTGAGAACGCACTCGTCCATTTGGATCCACTCTGATGTTAGACCTATAAACACACAAGACCTGACCCCAATTAGACGGAGTATCATTTTAGCTCCGTTCAAGTCAGGTCATGGGTCAGGTCTCAGTTCTGAGAAACCGTGTGAAGACCTCTAATTGAGAGAGATACTGTAAAAGGATGAACATGAACACTTCATCTTAAAGAAGCAGGAATTATAGCATACCGGTTGTGTTAGGGTTCAGATTCAACACGACAATGCAGGTGAATCGGTGTACCTTTATGGGATTTATTTTCTTTATTCGCTTACCTTATAAAAAGTTAATTCAGTGACTCATGTTCTCCAGTTCAAATGTCTTTGTTATTGAGAAGAGTGGATTTTATGGCTGAGCAGTTGTTTGCGAGTTGCCAACAATATCTACTGCAGACTAGTTTGTAATTCATAGTGACCCTGCAGCAATCGTTCAATATGTGGGTTTGCCCACGATCCTTGCTTTGTTAAATGCTCTGATGCTCCTTTTATGTTTGATCGTGTCCAGTTAAATGTGTATAGAAGTATGTGTTATACCTGCTGTGGTTGTGTGTGTTCATTGATTAAGATAAAAAAAAATGGGGTTCTGTATGTATTTCAAAGGACCTAATTAAAAAGAGGGGAAAAATACATGTATTTATTTTTTCCCCCAGGGACTTTTTCCATTTTTTCATCCCTTTGTCTCGTGTCCTTGTAGCGGAGTGTGGAGGTCACTTAAGTGGAGCAGTGTCTGGACGGATTCTGTCTCCGGGATATCCTGCTCCATATGACAACAACCTCCACTGTACCTGGACTATAGAGGCTGACACAGGCAAGACTATCAGGTAATTATGAAGCAGTTGGATGTGTACACTGCAGCCACTGTGAGTACTGCAGTTATTTTGGTTTTACATTAAAGGAAACTAACCAAAAGAAATGTTTTCCCATAAAGAAATAAGACAACAAATAGGCCTAACTAACAATACTAACAAGTATCTGCAGAATTACTTTGCTCCTTGGCTAAGCTCACTCTACATAAACTATACAGGTAAACATTCACAAGACTGTCAGGTAATGATATATTCACTAATTATAGATAAATGTTCACTGTCAAAGCCACTGCTGTGTAGGAGAGTACACCACATTAGTCATTATGCCACCATCGTGTTTCTCAACACATTGCTGACATTCCTGTGTGTGCGTGCGCTAGTGTAATCTCTCTGTTCTCAGCTCTGCTTCATTTTATTTTATGGTTGACTTGATTTTGGTATAAAAATTACTGAATAAAGAACAGTTGTTAATGTTTGTGTTGCGTCTCTGATCTCCTGTGTAATTTGTGTGTTTCCTCAGCCTTCACTTCATCGTCTTTGACACCGAGGTCGGCCACGATATCCTCAGAGTTTGGGATGGGCCATCTGGGCCGTCAGACGGGGGGATCCTGTTGAAAGAATGGTCAGGCCCGGCCTTACCTGAAGATATCCACTCGACTTTCAACATACTCACACTGCAGTTTGATTCTGATTATTTCATCAGCAAGCAAGGATTTTCTATCCAGTTTTCCAGTAAGTGGATTTATCTCTAAATCAGAATCATTCAACTTGGAAATCACATGGTAAAAGGAAACTCTGAATGACTGGATTTGGGTGGTCTGTCTCACTCTATCCCCACTATCCATTTATGAAGAAAAACTATTACTGAGTTATCAATTAAGTTAGCTAATTAACAAACTCAGCACTCATCAAACATGTACAGTAGTTTTAGTTATTACATAAACCTCATTTATATTGGCTATAAGATAATTAATCTGGAATTAATGCTGCATTTAACAGGATTTCTGAAAAACTAAAAGCCAAAGAATGAAATGAGAAATTTAATATCTCACCCTGGGACCAGGCTAAGTACTGAAGGAGCCCCCCTGAGACCTGTGGCTCAGTTTTGGTTGTATCTTACATTTGGGAAACCAGGAGATGCATTAACAAAACTACTTAGTTAACTATTTAACAGCATTGTAAATGTTTCTTTGAGAAATTGGTGAATAATAAAAATAATAATGATAATAATGATAGATAATAAAAAATATATCATTTTATAGGCTAATGAACAAAGTCATTTCCATTAATTTTATGTGTTTTGAAGTTGCAAAATGAGCAACTATAAATCAAAAAATTGTCTTTAAATGTCAGTTTTGTAAAAAGATTTTCATTTTTTTTTTATCACACTTACTCAAAGAAATGTCAACAAACACAAACTGTTGCTGCTATTTCTTCCCTTTTTTATATAAAAGAAAGAAAGGGCAACCTGGACAATAACTGTGCCCTTTGGGTGCACGGATGGTGTTTGCTGTGTGAGCCACTGGACCCAAAAATGTTTGTGCACCGTCCTTTTAGAATCATTGGCCAAAGTCACTGCGATCCACTGTAGCAGCAAAATCAATCAGAGGCAGACAGTCACGACCATCCTTTCTTTATAACAGCTTATTCACATCAGCGCATCCACGAACACACACACACACACACTCACACACACACACACACACACACATTCTTGTACGTGTATATCTTTACATAGCCATTTATTACCAGCACAATTCTTGCACAAGCCCATACTGTACACCACTTGCTCCGTGGTTCACATAAATCTGCATGCACAAGCGTGCACACACAAACTCCAACACACCTAACTGTCAGAACTTTTTTAAAGAGATGCATATTTCCAGTCATAAATATTTACACCCAATATTCTCTCTCTCTCTCTCTCTCTCTCTCTCTCTCTCTCTCTCTCTGTCTCTCTCTCTCACACATTTAGTTTTTTTCTTTCTCCCCATATTTAAAACAATAAATATTTGCACTCACTAACATGCTAATCAAAGCACTGTTATTCCATTACTATGGTAATGACTCCTTATATTTACCTCAATGTTGATTTACGAAAGCAAAGGTAATGGTATTTGCCACCACACTGATTTATTTAAAGCAAGGTTTGTGGATTTATTGAGCGAGAGGTTTTTAGGGGTGATGTTACTACAAATTTATTTCTCAGTTTTAGTTTTTTCTCTCATTTTGTCCTCTCTCCTCCCTCTCTGTGTCTCTGATAGAATATATACTGTTCTGTACTGGGAAAATACAATAAACATGATGTTATACTGTGTTTGGCCGTACACCAGCTGGAATATTTGTGCAAAAGATAATTTAAATGTTCAGTGTGGATTGTATATCAGAAGGTCAGTTTCCATACTCTACTAGTATTTTGGCCAGAGCTCTGGCCAAGATCTGATATAATCATATAATGAGGATTCAAGCAGTGGAAAATTCTGTCTTGTCTGTCTCTTGTAAATTCATTTTAACGCCATTAATTTCTTTAACACGTTAACACAACTTGCCATTTTTAGGTTGTAGCAGGCTCAGTTTTAACGCTAAAGTAAAGATACTGGTATCATATGAAAGTAGAAAAACCTCAGGAATCCATGTTATACTAGCTTGTCACAAAGGAGGCTAAACAACGCTCCAAACTTATGCTAAATTTTCGCGAGGAAAAACTCATGGCCATTTTCAAAGGGGTCCCTTGACCTCAAGATATGCATTTTTTTTTTGCTAAATGCAGTACCTGTGAGGGTTTCTGGACAAAATGTTTATTGTTTTGTGTTGTTAATGGATTTCCAATAATTAATATATACATACATTATTAAGTATTAATTTCTCTACATGTCTTCCTTTAAGGTACATTTTGAACTGATAAACAAATGTGCGTCAAATTTGAGATTAATCACGATTAAATCGCTTGACAGCCTTACTAAATATACAATACCAATTTGTACATACAGAATGCAGTATTTTAATTATTAGTCATTAGACAAAAATATCCTTTAAATTTAGTCTATTCTAATCAGACACATATTGCATATTGCTCGAATGTTGATACAAATATATTGGCCCTTTTTGAATCCTTAAACACTGATTGATGTGCTGGAGGCACTCCAGTATATTTAAACACAATTGTGAACCCAATACACACAGAGGCTGATGGCTGTGAATCCCTACCAAGCACACTGCTTACCCTGAGGGGGAGCCACTAATTAAAAAG
Organism: Sebastiscus tertius; assembly: GCA_916701665.1. NCBI lineage: Eukaryota > Metazoa > Chordata > Actinopteri > Perciformes > Sebastidae > Sebastiscus > Sebastiscus tertius. The sequence continues at coordinate 132,473 of CAKAOH010007861.1, read as the reverse complement.
CAAAAAGACCCAATTTGATGGAACCTGAAGGGACAAACCATTTAGTTACTAACTGGTCAGGTTGTCACATGTACCTATCCTGCTATCTTTAATAATAAATAAGTCGTTCATTGTCGGTTTGATGACAGTAAGCCCATTCAGTAGTGACCATGTGGGGGACAATAGTGTGTCTATATACAATACAGCACATGTTTTTCTTTGACTCTTTGTCTGCAGCTGCTGATAGATGTTGTGTTTGTGTGCTTCTCTCTGAATCTCTTTTTGTCAGCCAACAATGTGTCAATATTTGTCTCTCTTTGTCTGCCTCACATTCTCCAGCCACAACAGCAACAACGTGCAACGACCCCGGCATCCCTGTTAATGGTTCTCGATACGGGGACAGTAAGGAGCCTGGTGACAGCATGACGTTCCAATGTGATCCAGGTTACCAGCTGCAAGGCCTGGACACCATCACGTGTGTACGAATGGATAACAGATTCTACTGGCAGCCCGACCCTCCAACGTGTGTAGGTAGGTACACATTCATCTGTGGATCACCGACTGCCAAACTGAGATTCAATTAAATGAAAATAAAATATGGTGCTGCGGTCAGACGTTAATGAGCTGGAGACTTCAATGTCATACTGCGCACTAAAAAATGAAGACTAAATATGAACCAGATATTACGATTTTTTAGATACTGTCCATCAGATGCTCTAATGAATACATCAAACAATGGAAGACTGGGCACAAAACCTCTGGAGGTGGAATGATCCAGAATTGTATCTTAAAGGTGCAGTGTCTAGGATCTGGTGGCATCTAGTGGTATGGTTGCAGATTGCAACCAACTTAAACCTCTCCCATGTGCCAAGTGTGTATTAGAACAACGGTGGCCGACGTGCCAGTTGTTGTTAGAGTAGCGTAGGTCATTTGGAGAATAGCAGATAAAGTGCGGAGGTTTCCTGTGTCTTGTCTCCCGGCGGCTGAGTGGAGTGACGGGAGTTAACTCTGGAGTGAGTAGCGTTATCCACTGCAGCCCAAGCAGGAATAGTTAACTCAGTGGTTTGTCCGTTCTGGGCTACTGTAGAAACATGGTGGCCGGCTCCGTGAAGAGGACCCGCTCCATGTGTAGATATAAACGGCTCATTCTAAGGTAACGAAAACACAACGATTCTTATTATCAGGTGATTATACCATGGAAATATAAAGAGAATTGGATACAGCGTTGGAGGCGGGCTCCTGTTCATTCCTATGAGAATTGCTCAGTGGCGCATGAAGCCAAAATGGCTCGACTGCTGAGTGATAAAGTACCTGGATCATCAATTGGGCCCATAGAGCAGGCGCAGTAGCATTTCCTTTAACCCCCTCCTCCCAGCCCTCGGTCCAGCCGCGGTCTGGGTCTCATTCACATGAATGGAGAAGAATGGATTAGTGAATTTTATAACTTTTAGGACCTAATGATTTAAATAAGGGCTATTCAAGTGTTCATACTGGGAAGTTGATTTACCTCAAAAAAAACCTATCCACTCTTTTACAGAAGTCTCTTTCCCAATGTAAGTCTATGGGAAAAAGTATTTTTGGGCCCAATGGCATCACGTGATGGACACAAACGTTGTAGTACCGCCGTTTGGCCACTACGAAAATTTGCATCAAAGCCTGGCGCACTTCCTCGGGACTTGGATTACAATATACAATAAAGAAAGAAACATACTTATTAATGTTATATTCCATTTCTGCCAATAGAGCCCCCTAAATGTTACACACTGTTCCTTTAAGTCTGAAGTTGGTGAGAGTAAACAACAAACAAGACAGTTCAGGTCCCTCAGGTGCCCCTGTGTTGTTCTGCCACATCTGACATACTTTGGAGGCAAATCAACTGAAGCCTGCTGGTGAGGTGATCTCTATTCCCAAATGATGCTGCTGCTAGAACATCACATGGTTTTCCTTACCGGAGGCATACTCTTTAAGATCAAGGAGAAGTTGAACAGGTGCTGAAGAAACTGTGCTTGGGATAAGCATATAGCACTGTTGCTGTCAGTGGTCCGCATAAAAATTCAGCATGGATCACCTCCAAAACTCAGAACTGGCATGATGAGACGTGCACCTGAGAGGAATAGTGGGGTCAGATTTGTAGCATCCCAGAATGATGCAGGTAGCTGTAATACGGTTCCTGTTTGAAAACCTTTGAAAAGCCAGGGCTTGTTTGCTCTTTTTCTCTATTATCACCACCATCTGGCCCACCTGCTGCTTTTAGCCCAGTGAGCTTCCACATCCCACTCCACACCTCATTCACACAATTCTGCTGCAGTTTGTTTTTCACTCTTCCACTTTCAGGTGTGCTTTGCTTCCTTTATTTTTCCTCCTCAGCTCCTTCTGACACACTTGACTCTCTCACTAAAGGAAGGAGATGACTTCTAGCCGTGAAGCCTGCCTTTTTTGAGAAAATGCAGGAAAAGCAGAGTCAGTGCAAAAAAAAGATACAATCTGTAATGCAGCAAGAGCCCTTCAGTGTCCTCACCGTGCAACCTACAAATCCCAGTATGTTAGGGCAAAACAGGCCGGTAGCATGTCCCTTTCTCTGACCATAGCTGGTAGTAAGCTGCTGCTGAACTTCATGCCTCTGTTGGCGTAACAAACACATAAAGTTCTTTTTCTGGATGCTAGTGGCAGTAGGCAGTATACTTTTGGCATCATTGGACAAAATTTCCATAATAACCTTTCAGCATATTGTAATTCAAGTGTTCTGAGAGAAAACTAGACTTCTGCACCTCCTCATGGCTCTGCTTTCAGGCTTTAAAAAATCTAGCCGGTGACGGGAGACTTTGACCAATCACAAGTAATTTCAGAGAGATCGTTCCTATTGAACGTTCCTATTGGCTGTGCTCCGGCTGGTGGGCGGTGCTTGGTATTTCCTCAACTGATCTCAAAGTGGCTGCCAGGTCACAAACTTTCTCATTTTACTGCTAAACAGTACACTACAAGATGTTTCTGAAAACATTTAAGGCGAGAAATAGGCATAACAGTAACAGAATATGAATTCATATTTGATCAGCGCTGCCTAGTTTGACCGTTTGATCGGACTTCACGAGTGATTGACAGCTGCTCGGAGACGGGAGGCTCCAGCTCAACTCTGATTGATTGTTTTCCTCCGGTCTGTGAAATCCTGTAGATGCCGCTAGGAGCACCGGAGGACACCGGGTGACACAGAGGCTCATGATTTTTTTCAGATTACCTGTCTAATGTACTACTGTCAGGATATAGTGAGCTTTTTATAAAAATAACTTATTTTAATCATCATTTCAATCAATTTTACCCACTGCTGCTTTAACTGCAGCATCCAGTTCAATTTTGTCTTTCACGTGAAATATCATGTTGAGTTACTCCGAGTAGATGGATGATAAAAATCACCAGAGATCACCATAAAGGTCCTGCGCTGCTGGATTTTTAATTATGCAGGGACCAGGATGAGGTATGACGTCAGACACAGCTGAAGTGGGAGTGTAAACAATGTGAGCAAGCCGAAGATTCCTGCAGCAAGTAGCATGGTGTCCACATCCCAGCTTTCAGCAAAGGGACTACTGTCAATTGGCTTCCTGCTAGATGCCACAGCCTCCCTTTATGTTGCCTTGTCCTTCACTTTATCGGCCAGCACTATTGGGAAGTCCTCCAGCACAGCCACAGAGACTAATAATTTGCCTTGTAACCATGCCTGTGAAACACATTATGCTTTGTTCCTGATATTGCCTCTGACTCTTTGCCAGTGACCTCACCACTGTAGATAAAATGTAGGGCTTAAATCTTCTCCGTTTTCTCTTCGTTTAGCCTGTGTACGCTTCCCTCTCATGCACTTTCACCTCGGGTGGTGAATCCCTCGGTGTTCGAAACCCTTCCTAAGATTAAACCATCATTATACACAACAGTCTAGTGCGCGAGTGCGTGTCTGTCTGTGAGTGATTTGCAACTGTTAATGCCTTTGTTTACCTCTATTTCACTGTTGATAATCCGTTCACACCCACCTGCCACCCCCAAGACACCTCTCCATGTTTCAAATTCTTCCTTCACATCACCAAATTGCTGCTTGAATGCATCTATCTGTCTCTCTTGCTAATATCTCTTTCCTGCTTTCTGGCTTGTTGTGGGATAACAGGGCCGCTAGGGGTGATTCTCTCTGCTAACTACCCCCAGCCTCGCACTCCGTCTAAATCTCACAGTCTCTGTCTATCTCGCTTTTGCTCTTTCACCCTCTCCAGCTACCTGTGGAGGTAATATCAGCGATCCGGCGGGGGTAATTCTGCCTCTCCTAACCAACCTCTGCCATACTTCCCATCACTAACCAACTCTCTTCCACTCTGCCTACCTGTGGGGGTTATATGAGTGGTCGATCAGGGGTGATTCTCTTTCCAAATTACCCCAAGCCCAATGCTGTGTAATCATCTTTCTCTGTCTCTCTCTCCCTGTTTGTCCGTCTCCAGCCACATGTGGGGGAAACGTCAGCGGCCCTTCGGGAGTAATTCTGTCTCCTAACTACCCGCAGCCTTACCCGCCTGGGAAAGAGTGTGATTGGAGAATCAGAGTCAACCCTGACTTTGTCATTGCTCTCATCTTCAAAAGGTAAGCCATCTAAATCTACAACATGGATCTGTATCTTGTATATACGATGTACCTTTCTTATATGTATTCTCGGGAGTGGAGCTTATCTGTGCTTGTAGAAACACTGCTGCTGCTCAGCTTGTATTTCCGACATTTTGATTGAATGGATTTAAGATTTTTTTTTTTTCAACCTTAAAATGGTCCAAATAAGGCTGCACATTTTCCCTCAGTCATTTCACAGTTTAGAGTTCCCTGTGGGAGTTCAGACTTCCCTCTTTGTATTTGCTGTTTAAAAGGCTGCCATGTTATTATGGTGGAACACTTAGCTGCAACACGAAGGGCAACAATAAGATGTGTCTATACATAAATCAAAATAAACAGGTAGCTTTTTTGACAAACCAACGTTAATGAAACATTTGCACTCAAACTAGAAAACGTGTCATAATATTAAAGGTAGGCTTCTGTATGCTGTAAGAAACAATAACTATAATGTCAGGATTTGAAATATGCTGCTTAAAGGGACTATTTGTAACTTTCAGAAATGCTTCTTAACAGCGACACCTGTGGCCGCGAAATCAACGAAAGTCAGCGTCGGGCTCGCGCTTGCTCGCTCTAAATATACCTGAACGAGCATCGCTCAAAACAGTGAGGCGACACACGTCAGCTAAAACCACAATATCACTCTATATTTCAGCTGCTTGGCAGTAATGTTAGCTGACCAGACTAAGGTCACTCCATGAACATGATTTAGATCTGATCCTAGTGTTGGCTTTTCGGGGCTCTGCAGTGTCTCCCTGCAGCATGTTTCCCTGCTCTCTCCGCCCGCAGCTGGAGAGAGCAGGGAGACGCCGGCACCCGGTCGGTAACGAGACTACAATGTGTCTCTCTGCAGAGCTCCTTCACTTCACAAGACACGGGAAACCTCTGTTGGTCTGGAGGAGCTGCAGCATTTATTTCTGCCCAAACGTCCACTGTACATTCACGTGATATTCTTAGAGCTAAACTAACTCTTCTGCAGTGTGGAGGGAGCGCACGTTCACGTCTAGAGGTGGAACAACCTGAGCGAGAACGCGCGCGCTGTCTGAGTGAAGGCGAGCAGGCAGAGGAGGAGAGGCAGCGGCCACACGCGAACACGCATGTGCTAGCGCGCATGTGTGCCGACCCGCTACATTTATACACTTAAAAAGTTACAAACAGTCCCTTTAAAGATTTTCTTCGGAGAAAATACACAGTTACTGACGTATGCTTTGTGTCGGTTAATGGTTCAGTTATTACAGTCTGATCAATATATAACTTTTTGTCGTCAGAAGAAGTATTACTATCAGATCACAAATAACGTTACACAACAACAAGATAGATAAGATGGCCACAGCAAGGTGTGTTTTTCCTTAATTTCGAGGCTGCAACAAACACATCAGGGCAGAGCAATGGCCTTACTGATGATATTAATTTTTAATTAGTTTATCCAAATACCTGAAAAAACATTAAAAATTACAAACTTAAAGATTTAAGGGATGGACGGGGTCCCTAAAGAGTTTTCTGAAACATGTTTTTCTTCTAGCTTATATTTAAAAATGTATCGCCCTCCAAGGACTTTGTTTTATGAGTTTAGTTTGAGTTTGTTTTTTAAGAGTAGACTGTTCATGACTCACTGAGGCCCACACAGGGTAAGAAAAGGTCTGTGCTGTATAGTCGGGGATCAGGCACTAATAAACCCATTTGTGTGGGGAAAACCTCATTAGTCTAAAAAAACTACAGTAAAATCCAATTCCAACATAACTAAAGTAGCTCAACGGTTAGTTTGTGTTGAGATGATCTTATCTTTAAAAGATTCAGGAAATTGAAATTAGATTTGTTCTTGACTGTCAGGGCCTTGAACTGCCCAAATCTCTCAATCAGCCTTTTTTTTTCTGTTGTGAATCAGCGTACACTTATTGGTATGCATCCTTGAAGACATGAAGTAAGTGACTGATTAAATTGATTTGTTCAGGAACTTTATGAACACTGATGTGTTGGCAGATACGCTGTTCCCGCCTTGTTTTGGAAAGTGAAATTCATGTTTAAATGAAAGGGATTTCTGAGCGTTTCCATGTTTTGTTGTTTTGGTAATAGGGCAGTGTTTATGTACATTTCAAGTCCTGATTGTGCCTGAGTGGTGAATATTTTCCCGACCACAGTGGTTAGGGGCTTATGACTAAGGCAAAAGTGAAGATTGGAGTTTCACATAAAGGAGATAAAAGCAAAGCGGACTTTCTCCAGATTGCCACAGGAGAAAAAATGACCCAATTTTGGCTTCATGTTTTTCAGCTGGAGAGATAATTCCCTTCTGTTGTAACAGTGAGACAGTTTTTATTTTACTTTGAATTAAGTTGTATTGATATTGGTTGTTTTGTGAATGCTGTGTGCCTTTTCTTTTTCATCATTTATCCAATTTTAACCTAATAATTATGTTTTATAAACGCAGCTGGAATAGACTTCTATTCTATTCACCCATTCTATTACGAATGACTCAGTCTTCTGATCAGTCTTTGAATCAAATCAGAGTTTCTCCAATGAAGTCAGAACTTATTTTGTGGTATCATTTAACATCATTTGAGCGTCCACATCCAACTGACCTTTGTTTTATAGTAACGCTAAAAGTTATCAGCCAGAAAAGGTGTTATTTTCTTTGTAAAATATCCCAAAGTGCTATCCTGTTCTATAAATGTATAACTATTTACAGTCAGTGGAAAAGCATATGCATTCTTCTCATAATGAAAGTGCTGACTGCTTTGTGGCACTGTATATTTCAAGATGTATAATTAATTGCTAAACAAAACTAAAATATAGTTTCTCAAGTTTGCATGATTGCTCTTAATTTGCATTCAAGTCTTAACAGACCGTTGCGTTACTGCTCTCCGGTCACAAGAGGTTAAGATGTTGCCCCGTTTCTGCTCTGTGAGATCTTTATGTTCCTTTTATGACATTTAGTAGCTTTAGCATTCAGACCCAGAATGTATCACTAATGCAAAAAGTATTAGCACGGATCATTTTAATGCTTTGTCAGTGCAAAAAGGGCTTATGTGCAGTTAAGCCCATTCTGCACCAGATAGAAACACAGGGGCTTAAACTTGAGCATTCTTCACACTTATTTTAACTTTGGTAGTTTTTTTGTTCAACTTCTACAAAGTCCTTTCCAATGATAAATATTGTTGTCAGACAAATAATCAGTAACACCTCTTCTGCCCAAATTCAGAAATTCCCAATTGTCTTGTTGTGCCTTAAAGCAAAGAGAACAAGTAAGGGACATATGACAGAGTAATCCTGTACATATGACAGATTAACAAGGCATTTGTGTTTGTAAACATTTTCTATATCAAAGTCTCTGTCTGGTCTTTAAGGTATCCTTTTTTGTATTTTACCTTTCTCACCAAAATTAATTGTGTGTATCCTAAAGACCTGACGAACACGTTAAATGCATTTCCTAACATGTTTGGAAAGCTGTTGTTTTAAATGCTTTTGGCAGAACTGTGTATCATGTCATGTCAGTGCTTTCCTTTCCTACATGTTGATAGAACACAGGATATAAGCAATACAGGGAATTGCTCATCTAAATGTTGCTTTACAGCGCACCTGGTGTTCAAAAACTCCAAAGGTTACCTTTATGGTAGTTATAACACTGCTACACTTCAAACATACACTATACATCCCTCTTTCTCTCTTCTTCTCTATCTCCGACACACAAATACACACACATGCAGTTAAGTCCTATGACTTCCATCCAAACACTGAGCAAAATAGTCTAACCAGACAGTCGGGAGACCAAGAAACCATAGAGATAGGCCTATATACAGTGTGTGTGTGCGTGTGTGCGCGTGTGTATGCGCACATACAAATTAGTGTCTGTGTGACAGGTGGGCGACAGTGCTAACACAGCTGCTGTCAGATCGTGTGTGTTCCTATACGTTCACCCTCACGAGGACCCGGTGTCTCTACGTATGTACAGAGAGACGAGGAGAAGCTGTCAAAGTGAAAACCAGCAAAACTTTTAAAAAAAAAAACCTGTATTAAGAGCTACTGTGGGTTTAGGCTGCGGGTTAAACAATTAAGGGCATTAAAGGTTGTGTCAGGTTTACACACAAACACATGCACACACACGTACTGAAGATATAAATCTAGATAGATCATGACATGCCCTTTCACGATGAGACAGCAGGATGATTAATTTAATATTCAGATGACACAGCAGGACTGATTTTGCAGCAGCACACACATTCTTTTTTGTTTTAATATCAATGAAATGGATGTGTTTTTGACTTTATATTTGCTATCTTAAATTCAAGAGGAAAACAACACAACAAGCATTTAAAGTTTTAATTTTTAATCCAGTAAACGCATCCAGAAAACCTGTCAAAATGAAAGTGAGATTAGCAGACGATTAGAAGAGAGATAGCACCAACTAATTGGCAGTCATTAAATGAAGCAGGTATTTGAATTTAACACACATCATTGGATTAATTGTTTGGAGAATTTGAACAAGAACACAAACAAACTGAGCAGTTAATCTTATTAGTTTCTGAAACCCAAGTTTCTCTGTTTTGTTTTGTTGTTGTTGTTGTTTTTTTTTACCCCAGTTTCAACATGGAGCCAAGTTACGACTTCCTGCACATCTACGAGGGTGAAGACTCTAATGGGCCGTTACTTGCAAGTCTCCAAGGCAACCAGGCCCCAGAGCGAATAGAGAGCAGCAGTAACAGTCTCTTCCTGGCATTCAGATCTGATGCCTCACTGGGCATGTCTGGGTTCGCCATCGAATATAGAGGTAATTAAACCCCAAAACTTTGCTTTGATACGATACATTTTCCTGCAAGGTCACATTTATAAGATGCTGAAATGTTTCTTCAATAATGTTTTAAAACTTTCTAAGATGCAGACTATTGATCAGATGTGGTAGGACAAGTATAGCAAGTACTACTAGTAGTAACAGTAGTAGTAAAAGCAGTTGTAGGAATGATAGCAATGGTAGTAGTACAGTAACCACAGTATTAATATTATTAGTATAGTGGCAGGAGTAGCTGCATTAGTAACAGCAGTAGTACAGTATTTGTAGTATTACATGACCACATCTCTTCGATCCTGACTTCCTCACACTGGCTACCCTTTAGCTTTCAGAATTGATTTTAAAATATGACTTATAATTTACAAAGCCCCGAGAGGCCTCGTCCCAAGTTATTTATCAGATCTATTATTGCCCTATGTCCCTTCCTGCACTCTGAGATCCTCAGATGCGTCATTCCTTGCTGTTCCAAGTTCCAGATTGATTCACAAAGGTGATGGAGTGTTTGCAGTCAGGGCACCTAGACTATTGAATGACCTGCTTGAGGAGATCAGGGCTGCAAACTCACTTGCTTCTTTAAAATCGCTTTTAAAAACTCACTTTTTTTCTGTGATTTTATTTGTTTTCTGACATTTTAGTTGTTTTACACTTTGAGTTTTTATGTGTTTAGTTACCAGCTTTTAGTACATTTCGTTATCCTTGTGTTTTAAATGTGTTCTGTTTTTATTGTAAAGCACTTTGTAACTGCGTTTTAAAAGGTTAAAATAGTAATTGATTGGCAATCTCAACATAGCACTGCACTATGGGCCTAATTAAGTTAAACTAGCCAATAACTGTGATCATTATTCGAGATGATATGGAGGAAAAATCAATGCTGTATTACAGCTCTACTTTTAATATTGTGTGGGCCAGATTTACTAATGATTATTCACCTGTTTTTATGTGCAAATAGGACGCATTGTGCCCCAAACACGTGCTGTATTTATCTATCTGGCCGTAGTCACAGTTTGTGTGTTATTTTAGTGAGTGTTTCAATTAAATATAGGCTTGTATATCGCCAAAAATCAATCATTAGAAACAAAAATTAAGCAATTAGGCTGTCGTTAATGAGCACAATATCTGATTACTGTAACACAAACTAAAAGTGGATGAGGATTTTAGGTTTTTGTTTATCAAACTTCTGTTTTTTTTACTTCACTGTCAATAAACTCTCGAATCACCACAGGCTGCAAATTAACTTTTCTGTTAAGTAAATGTTGTTAAATGTTACGACATTTAAGTGACTGTTTGGCAGCATTTACCCAACTATATATATCCCACTGCTAAACTGAGCCTATGAGCTCTCCTTCACTTGCATAGTGTGTCATAGAGCAGTGGTTCCCAAACTTTTTCACATCAAGGAAACCCTAAACTGGCTCAAATTAAACCATGGACCCCCATTTCGTCCCAGGGTCCCCCATCTGATTTTTGCTTTTAGTTGTTTTATTACAGAAAGTGTATGAAACCCATGACCAAAACAGTCATACATTGTTATTTGTTTTACTTATAGATGGAATTATAATGAAAATTAAATAGTCCCCTTTTTGCTGGGGACCCTCTGGAACCCCCCTCAAGGACCCCCAAGGGTCCCTGGACCCCACTTTGAAAACCACTGTCTTAGAGGGCAGTCACAGGTTCAGTCCAGGAGCTGAAAACACGCAGATTGCAGCTGCTAAATCAATGCAAATTGCAGCACGACGCCATTTTCTTAGTAAATCTGGCCCTGTATGTGATAAATACCTTGAGTTGGTGTTCACTGTGTTTATGAAGTGTAATGATTAAAATGTCGATACTGGAGTGTTGTGCAGACTGGATAACATTTTAAGCTGCCTACTCTATTAATTTCACCCCTGCTGTACATCAGAAGTGTTTTTCAGTTGAAAGGGCATGCTGTTCCATGTCAGCCTATGAGTTGTTTACTTTCACAGATTGTGACTCATCCTGGTTTTACAGATGTTGCTTGACTGGGGGTGATTTAGCAGCTACAGTCAATGCGGAGCTGATGATTAGTTGTTTGACTGACGAGAGACTAGATCTGCTCTGTCTAGTTTTATAAAGTATTTTTCTCTTGTTTCTCTCACTCCATTTATCTCTAATTAAAAAAAGATTATCTTCTTCTCTGTTGTCTGTCTCCTCACGCTACCTCACACCTCTGTACTTTTGTCATTAATTCTCTACCTTTCATCTGCCATCTCTCTAATTAAAATACAACCTTAATCATCTCCCTGTTTCACTTCCATCTTGCCCTCCACCTCCCCCCCTCTCTCTCTGTCTGTCGGTTTCCCTCTGTCAAGCCCAATATCTCATTCTTATTGGGTGATCACAGTAAAGCAAACAAGCTGGCCCAACACCAAGTCATAAAGAGCCAAGACAGTTTTGAGTTTTCTTGACTCAACGATTACCCTTATTTGTTCCTTCTCCTCCCATGAGGAGAAAAATATATTAGTTAATAAAGTATATTCAATACAACCTATATTAGGAGTCAGCAAATAGCAGCCTGTTGACTTAATTTGGCCCTAAAATTACCACCAATCGTTTTGACCCTTAAGAGAATTTACACACAGGGGGCATGACGAATAAACAATACAAAAATGCAAAATACTTGCCTGCAAATATTATATGTTTATGGCTTTTATTGCTTTTTCTGCACTGTAATAAAGTAGGAGTAATAAAATTTGTCGACTTGGTTCAGACTATGGAGCCTCCGTGTTGTTGTTTCATAAATACAGGCGCAACCGGTTCCTCACAACGTGATTGGTTGATGCCTTTGTTCACTGTGTGAAAGCTCAGAAACTCGACCTCGTTCTGGAAAGAAATGATGTTGCCTTTTCGACGCATAATATTCGTGTTCTAAGTGAAAGTAAAGTAAAAATATATTGACGTACAAATTAATCGCATGAAGTAAAATTGGTGCCGGTATGTAACAGCTTTAAGTTGAATCTGAAAATGTCCTTTATTGGGGTGTATAAACGATTTAGACATGTTTTTAGAAATGTACGCCGATATATGTTAGCTAAAAACTATTTATTTAAATTATAATGAAAATAAGAGAAAATCCTTACAGTGGCCTGTTCTGTGGTGCAGTGCCTGGTGCCTTACCAGATGAATAAGTAATGACAAATAAAAGCATTCATAGTTTAGTTATATTCCAAATTAGCTGGGCATTGTCTTTGTCTAGTAACACAAATTCTCTCCATTCTCCACAGAAAAACCAAGGGAGGCCTGTTTTGACCCCGGTAACATCATGAACGCCAGTCGGACAGGATATGACTATAAACTGGGCTCTCAGGTCTCCTTCAACTGTCACCATGGCTACACAACAGTGGGCGGGGATACCATCACCTGTGTCATGGGGAATGATGGGAAGCCGGTGTGGGACAGGGCTCTGCCGTCATGTAAAGGTAGGAGAGACACATCAAGAACTGCATCCTTATGATGATGGAAATGTGGCGCAAAACCTGCTTGTGTTAAACTGTTGTTTGCCATACTGTTCTGCCATAAAGATTACTTTTATGATGCCTATAATGTTCAGTCTCAGCTAGGATGTGAGACTCACTGGTCCAAGACCTCTATGTGTGTGTGTGTGTGTGTGTGTTTGTGTGAACATTGGAGACAGAGAGTCTGTCAGGGATTGGAAGGCTGAACTGTCTAATTGATTGACAGCTCAGAGAGCCAAGGAAGTGACACCTGCCAAACTGCCATTCAGAGTGTACGTGTGATTGTGTGTGTGTGAGAGATCTCTAAAGTGACAGGGACCTGGCCTGGTGCCATATGGGTAAAAAATTCAAATAAGCCACAGAGCAAGGTGGCAGGACAAGGAAGGAATTTTAAAATGAGCACACACAAGACACACACACACACACAGACAATGCACACTTACTTATACCTCTTAACACTTTGAAAAAGGCTCCTCTGAAAGCTCTGTTTAATAATGTCTGAGAGACAGTGAAGAGGGGGTTGGGGGGTGGGAGAGAATAAAGATGAGATAATTGCACTCAGAGTAGCTATTTGAGAGCAGCAATGAATAACAAACAGCAAGAAAAAAAAGCTCATCAAGTAATTTTATCTCATGTTTACATTAGTCTAGTTTATTTCAAGACTATACTGCCACTTATCAACTTAAGATGTGTTACAGTTCCTTAAAGGGGACATATTATGCTTGTTTCCAGGTTCATACTTTTATTTCGGGTTTCTACTAAAACGTGTTTACATGCTTTATGTTCAAAACACACAATTTTATTCATACTGTCTGTCTGAATATATCTATATTCACCCTCTGTCTCAAACGCTCCGTTTTAGCGCCTGTCTCTTTAAGCCCCCCTTCCTAAAAAGCCCAATCTGCTCTGATTGGCTTGTGAGAAAAATATGGTGCACCTTTGCAAAGGTAGTTGTCCAGCCATGGGTGGAGATACTCCGATGGGGTTCGATATATTCTAATGCATGCGACAAAGGAACGGAAGCTAAATCTGAAGGGCTTGTTGAGTCTTTATGATCTAGGCAGCCCACAAAAAACTGACTGGGTTGTCTTATTTCAGAGTTTCTGGGTTGGTAGACTCTCCAGATACCCAAATGTACTGTATGTGCACAAGCACTGAAAAAGGGAGCTTTTCATGATATGTCCTACGGGTGTATGAAAAAAATAGAATATTGCAATATTATGTTTTACGATACTGTATTCATTCTCAAAAATACTACACATTGTATTGAATAGTTGGCATGCAAAGATTAACACAATTAATACTGTATTTAATGTGCAAAGAGATGCCTCCTCTTAGTGTATGTGCCCTCTAAAATAGTGCTGTGATGTTGGATGTTACAGGGACTGTGATAAATGCAAATGCAGATCCCACTGTTGTGATTGCATAAAAAGTAAAAAGTAAACTCTTTTTTTTACTCAGATTTTATGCATATGGTGGTGTGTTCTTTATATAATGACAGGTTTCCTCGCAAAATCGCAATATATTGAATCGTAACCCCTTTATCATGTAACGTATCGTATCGCCAGATTCTTGCCAATACACAGCTCTAAGCCAGATAAGAAGTCAGTTAGTCAGTTGGGGCATACTTTATCCAATCAAACAGTTAGTTAGTTAGTTATTTGGTGGGACCATTAACCAGCCAGACTTGATCCGTTAATATGTTACCTGATGCATTTCTTGCATTCCAGTGTTACTGTAGGCGACATTAACATACCTCTTTTGTGGTAGCATAAAGAGCTAGTGTTAACTATCAGATAGAGATGGCTGACATTGATTCAGTGTAATATTTAGATGCCTTTTCCTGCAATAATATATTTATGAAGAGAAGCCAAGTATTGATTTTTAGTCACATTTGAAGGCTATTATTGGAAGACCACATAATGGTCTTCTATCAAATAAAAAATGATCTGAAACACCTCGAACTTCATCTGGCAATTGATTCATGTCTTTTTACTGTAATTGATAGTGACATAATTTCTGTATAAGGTGTGATTCTTTCAGCTTGTTACTGTTGTTAAAAATGAATACATTGTCGTTTTGAAGCTCTGATACACAGATTATCATCTTTATCACACTGTCATTCTGGGTATATCACAATGCAGAGACAGAGTATCATATTGGCTGCTATGCCACCATATGGCTTGAAAAATGTATTATTTTATAGGTCATAAATTGCCAAAAGCAAATTTTTATGTTCGCTATTTTTTTAGAGACTGTGATGTGCATGGTGTTTTAGTATTCAAATTTGCCCTGCTCTTCAGTGGAGTTGTTTCTTCACAGTGAGACAGACCTGAATTTCGTTCCTGGCCCTTTCTGTGTCCCAGATACGATATGGATTGATCTGCTGAGACTGCTGTCACCTACACTATAGGACAGTTCACATAATCAAAGCAGAACAATTTAACTGAATCCAGTCCTACCCAGTAATATCGCTCGCTTCCTTCCACTGCTCGGATTGCACATTGAATTTTCTTACCACATAGTTAGGGAAGTTTCTCTGTCTGTCTGTCTGTCTGTCTGTCGGACTCTATCTTTGGGCAGCTCCTGGGGCTTTTAGACCAAACTCATTAGAAAGGGTGAGACCTCTTTAAATAATACATCTCCACTTACACTCCCTCTGTCTCCTCTCTTCTTCCCTTTCAAACCCCCTCACACTTTACTCTTTCTCCTCCTCCTCTTTCCTTTTCTCTGTAACTACTCCTAGCTCTCCTCTCTCTTCCTGTTTTTTCATCATCTCTCTCTTATTCTACCTTCCTTCCACCTCCTCGGTCTGTGTCTGATTTACTCTATATTTTTCTCTCACTTCACTTTCTTTCTGTCTCTCTCTCTCTCTCTCGCTCTCTCGCACACACACACACACCTCCCATCTTAAACCGCTCTTTTATTGGTTTCCATGGTAACTAAGAGCTGGTGCGAGAAAGAAGGAATTCTCCGTGACTGTTGATAGGGGTGTGTGTGTGTGTGTGTGTGTGTGTGTGTGTGTGTGTGTGTGTGTGTGTGTGTGTGTGTGTGTGTGTGTGTGTGTGTGTGTGTGTGTGTGTCACAGAGAGGTAAAGTGGGAGAGAGACGTAGCTATTACAGAGTGCCGCCTAGAGGCAGTATTAATACACACAAACACACTTTAGCACACATGCACACCAAATACAGAATACCACTAATGCTTATACAGTACATGCAAACACACTTGATTGCTCAGTCTTTGAATACACTATATATGTTGGAATGTCAGATAAAGACGAACTCCACACAAATTGATTTCTCTTGTGTTGTCCTCATGATCATATAGATTCTTGTTGGCATATGTTAATACAGGTGAAGTTTCCAACAAAACATGTATTATTTGGAAAATCTAGTTCAGCTGATTATCTCAACCTTCCCTGACTTTGACGTAATAAGCAAGACTTCGGCATCTATGACATATGTCAGCTGTCGCGCCAAGTATAAATAGCAGAACACCAGCTAATTTAAGCCCCTCACCCTTAGCTGCTGTTTGCGTTAGCATTAGCAAACCCGATAAGCACTGGCAGAAAAATGGTTGCGTCTAGAAGGTAACATGAAAATTGCAAAATCTGATCTAAATCTGCAAAAACTTGCAAAAGCTCTTGTGAAACTCGCTGCCTGACAACCTATCCTAACCTTAACTATTCCAGATCAATGCCTAACCTTCACCATCTCGCAAGAGTTTCCCCACCATGCGGATTCCCTTCTAGACAGAAAGATTATGTCATACATGAGTGAGTCTAATTCCTCTGCAATGGCAATGAACACATCACATGGGCCCGCTGATAACTGTGCCATATTCAGTTTAACAAAAAATGTAGGGCTGACAAACAGCAATGTTAACCATGATAAACAGAATGGCTATGGCTATGTACTGACACACACCGACGAGCCTCTCATTGTAGATCTGCTAGCCCAGCTACAACACTAGTACCCACACAGTTACTCTCTCAAAGGGTCATTAATGTGCTTTTAGTGACTGTCAAACTCTGCCGTACTCCCTGTCTTTCCAGTGGAGAAACAGGAGTTCAAAGCTCTGACTACCAGCTCTACGTGTCATCCATACCCACCACATCACACACTACGTAAGCCGCAAGACCACGCCTCCTGTAGTCAGTGCTCCCTCACTCCTCTGTTGCATTATTTAAATGCAGGGAGGGAGGGTTCAGCAGAATTTGAGGGTGTAGTTACACTTTAACCATACATATGTTGGATTAAGTCCACAGCTGACCATGTTCTTTGTGTTTGTGTGTGTGTCTGTGATCTGGTACTCCTATATTGTTATGGAAAAATGTCTATGTTTAATTGTAAAGACTTGAATGAAGTTTGTTTGTTGCTCAGTTTTTGTTATTGATTGACCATACTGAAATAGTTTTCTTCACTCTGAAATGGCCCTTTTGACCCGAGAGCCAATAGCTGCGCTGTGCTGATGCGCGGGTCATGGTTTTCTATTATCCACTCGATCCATTATGAGATTGGTGAGTCTGATATGACTGTGTTATCATACTAGTGGAATTAGTGTTGTAGAAAGGTACATTATGATTAAGAATATTAAATCCCAGATTTATTTGAGAATGTACAGTATTAGTGTTATATCATTACTAAATATCCGGGATGTTACTTGGTACTGTTTCAGTGGCCATTACTCCTGCTTGCACCTCATTTCTCATTGTCCTTGACACCTTCTGCTGCCATTACTGGTAAGGTTCAGGCGACATGTGTGTGGCCTTTAGTTGATATGGGCTGTTTACAGGATATGAGTGTCAGAATGCTGTTCATTATACCACATAAAAAGCTTATTACACATTGACCATCCTCTCTTTAACTTGTACTGAGGTGCGTTGACACATCCACACACACTGCGTATCCAGAACTGGTGGGAATTAGTTGTTGTTGTTATGAATGACAGCTGTCAAATCTTAAATTGTACAATGTTTTACTGATTCTGTGACTTTAACTTTTTTGCAAATCAGTTTTGTGAAAAGATACCAGAGGTCTTGTTCTACATATATAGTGTTGTGTATGCGACATAGACCCTCTGTCGCATACACAGCACTATATATAAAATTGTTTTTTTCTGAGATTTCAAGGCATATCTCTGTGTTTCATCAAAAGTAAGTTTGTGGTTATTTACATTGTTGTGATGAATCTACTCTCTGAAAAGTCACTCTAACTGTTCTGTTTATGGTTTTGAAAAAGCTCCTGGAAGAACTGCAACTCAACTTGAAAAGTTTAGGACATTTTCGAAATCATTTCCTGCTCTCTCACTACCAACCCAAAGCATTGCTCTGTGTCTCTGTGTGTGTGCATATTTGTGAGAGAGGAAAAGGAAAATGAGACGCAGACAGTGAGAGGTACAAAAGTGTTGTACGTGTGTGTTCTTGTGTATGTGTGGGTATGATCAAAGCGCGTGGATGTGTGAGAGAAAGAGAGTGACTTGCATGGCATTTTTTTGCATTTATTTGTGTGTGTGTGTCGGAGGGTGTGAGTGATCAAAGCACATGTGTGTGAAGGCTTTTGATAAGGCTGACACCTGAGCCTAGAGCAGCACCACTGGGGGATTGTGGGTAGATCAAGACAAGACCTCTAGACCTGAGGGTTTGAATGCAGCAGCACAACAAGAATCAATCCAAAAAAATATCAGTCGATATCAGGAGGAGTGGAATGAAAGAGGGTGATTACTCTGATGCTTTAGGAAACAAGGAGAAAAGTAGGAAGGGATAGGAGTGGGGAGGAGGAGGAGGAGGATGAGTGGGTGAGAGTGCAACAACTGTCTAGCAAAGGAGTAGAAACCAAACCAAGTTTTGCTGTATTTTTCATTCTAGGCATGCAAATCGGTTTTACTGAGCAAGCCTTAGCCAAGAATGCGGGCCGAGTCGTAATGTCCACACTCACGCTCTCACAGGCTTTGACATGTGTTCCTGATAAGTCCGCAGGGGCTCAGGGCTGTCCCACTGTGAAATCGGAAAGTGCTTCAGGGCTCTCCGGTGGACTTTTCAAGCCCTTTATGCACAGTTTCCACTGAAATGCTGAAGACTTTGCTTGAGGGAATTACCCTCAAGGGGTTGTCCAAAATCATCCAAAAAACAAAGCTAAAAAAACACTGGTTGAACTGGAAAATGTGTTCATATTACTAATAACTGTTTCTAGTTGTTTTATTAGTATTATTATTATTAAGTAAGGCATGATAATGACAATGTTTTTATGTTTTGATTAGGGCTGTCAATCGGGTAAAATATTTAATTGTGATTAACCGCATGATTGTCCATAGTTAATCGCAATTAATCGGATATTTTTTATCTATTTGAAAACCTACTACCTTAAAGGGAGATTTGTCAAATATTTAATACTCTTATCAACATGGGAGTGGGCAAATATGCTGCTTTATGCAAATGTATGTATATATTTATTATTGGAAATCAATTAAGAACACAAAGCAATACCAAATATTGTCCAGAAACTCTCACAGGTACTGCATTTAGCATAACAAATATGCTCAAATCATAACATGATAAACTCAAGCCCAAGAGGCAACAACAGCTGTCAGTGTGTCAGTGTGCTGACTTCACTATGACTTGCTCCAAACTGCATGTGATTATCATAAAGTGGGCATGTCTGTAAAGGGGAGACTCGTGGGTACCCATAGAACCCATTGTCATTTGCATATCTTGAGGTCAGAGGTCAAAGGACCCCTTCAAGTTTGGAGCATTATTTAGCCTCCTTCACAACAAGCTAGTATGACGTGGTTGTTACCATGGATTCCTAGGTTTTCTAGTTTCATATGATGCCAGTATCTTCACTCTAGTTTTAAAAATTAGAAAGAAATTGCAAGTTGCGTTAAAGAAATTACTGACATAAAAACAAATTTGGGATAATTATCGCATTAACTTTTGACAGCCCTAGTTTTTTATCAAACATTGCTAATAACATTTAGGCTTTTATTACATTTTAAAAATGGACAACAGTCAATCTTATTAAACTTCATGTAAAATCACACCCGCACATCTGAGTGGCCACAGACAGGCCTACTTGACCCAAACAACATATTAATTCACAAAGTGCCATCCCATTTCTCACACAGCCTTTTCAACCTCTGCACCCTCGTGCTGTCACATTTTCACAGAGCACAGAGGTGATGATAATTAAAGTCTGTTAGGGATCACAGCTGATAGCGTGGGTGGACATTGGGACTGGGCCACAGAGGTACGCGCACGAGCTACCAAAACAAGACAAGAAGAGCGAGAGGCCAGAAGAGGTGAGAAAAGAAGCGATAAGAATACGCCACAAGAGTATGTGTGTGTGTTGGGGGGGAC
>CAKAOH010007861.1:90050-112187 GCA_916701665.1 Sebastiscus tertius | reverse complement strand
TTGCTGCTGTTTTCTATACATACACACCACACACACACACACACACACACACACACACACACACACACACACACACATTCACTTACACTAATTCCATCGACCTCTGCTAGCCTAACCTGCAGTGTAAATGTGCAAACGCCCACATGCTGTTCACACATAAGGTTTGTAACTCTCTTGGGGGTGCTGGAGATGGATCAAGCCAGTGTTAAGTCTGCTTCTTGTGGGTCATGCAATGGTAGTAGGGATTAATAGGCTTTTTGAAATTGCAGTATGCTGATACAGGAGATCCCACACTGTGCAATGGCTCAGCACCACATAAATTCATTCACTAAAGTTCTTATCCTGCTGGGATTTTGTCAAGAGGAAGGAACTACTCTGAAGAGGGTGCGACAGAGCTGCCATCTCAGTTCTAAGAAAACTGTCACAGCACTTTTCTGGATTGTTTTTCAAGTTTTTAATCTGATATATAGATACAAAATATGTGCTGTTGCATATTAGCTACTATTCCAAAGTACCTATCACAATATGTGTTGGTTACAGGTAAATAAATGTGTTTTTCTAAGCTATGCACAGTCTGCAAGTCAAAGAAAGGCATAGATAGATATTTTCCATTCATTTCACATAATAAATTGTAGGTTATAGTTGTAGCCTATTTAGCTAGATCTTTGTTTGGACATTATTTTCATGCACGAATACACATGCACACACATACGATCAAAAGCACTATATTATATAACAAAGCCTTGGAGCCACAAGGGTCCAAGTGATATTTGGGGACAACATGAATTTTCTGCTAAACTAAACAACTTTTTAGCCAAATGCAGTCAGTTGGATTTTTTTTGAAAAATGCATAAGAATAACAGATTAGAGTAGTGATACGCTCGCCAGCTTTGAGTGCAATGGGCAGTGCTCCCAGCAGCAGGGGAAAAAAAAATAGAAGAGGCTCACAATTGAAATGTGAATGCTTCATCTCAACATAATGTCTCTAAATATTTGAAGCAACAAATGGGGTGTAACTGTTTAGGCTGATAGAAGTGCTGCTTGCTATATTCTTAGCTGTCCTACAGTAACTACAGTGTAATCCATACGTACTGTATATTAGGGCATTTACATTTTGGATTGTTTTGGCTTTGTATCCTGCAAGCTAGATTAGTGATCGAGTTATACAATGATGTTAAAGTGCTGACCTTCAGCTTTAAGGGTATTTAAGGGTGTTGACATCAATACTGGGTGAACAGTGTTGTACTTTTTCTACAGTCGTCCAGTGTTATGACATTGCAGCAGAGCAATGATCCTAATTTGCAGACAAGACAACCGAGGAGTATGTTATGTGCAAACAGAGGAGTGTGCTTCTCTTGCCAGTTCAGTCACCCAACCTCAGTCCAACTGATCATACTTTTCAGTAAACAAACGATAAGTGAAGCTGGCTGCTCTACAGGCCTGGCAGAGCATCACTAGGGACGATACCAAGTGTAGGCTTCTATCTGTGGGCTTCAGACTTCAATCATTCACGTATTTGTTTATTTTAACCTTTATTTATTCAGGGGGAGTTTTAACTGAGCCAAGCTCTCTATTTCAGGAAGGCCATGATCACACTCACACAGTTTCACACACTGACACCTGGAAGCTGCCCAGCACAACCACTGTCTGATCTGTTGGCCGACTGAGGTTAAGGGCTTTGCTCAGTGATCGTTATGAGGGGGTGTTTCTCTTTCACTTTCTCCATCTAGATTTATCCTACCGGTCAGGGGATCACACTAAAAAGTGCATATGATGATTTAAAATGGAAGTTTCTTCAAACTTGTTCAATATATTTTGCTGTCTAAAGTTGGGGAACTAGATTTAGAAAATGCTTCAATCTTTATAAAGTGCATCAGATGTGAATGCAAACACACTCAAATATAAGATGGATGTTAGCACCTAAACTTCATAGTCATTGTTTCATTTCAGATTCAATATGCTGAAGTGCTTACTGTATATATATCCATTCTCTATATCATTTCACACTATTCAGGGTTGAGGGGGGTTCCCAGCATGCACTGGGTGAGAGGCAGTGTACCTCCTGGACAGGTTGCCAGTCTGTCACGGGGCTAACGTATATACTGTAGATAGACAAACATTCACACTCAACGGACAATTTTTTTCAGTTTTCCAATTCGCCTAACCTGCGCTGTTCAGTGGCTGGCACTAAGGTATTTACCACTGAGCCGCCCTCTAAAGTGATTCCCTTACAAACATATCCAAACAAGTCTAGCACGAGCCAAATCTTGCAAACATCTCTGTATCTCTCTGTGACTTTAAGCCACATTTACTGTATGTACGGTACATGAAAGCACATTTCAATGTGTGCTGTGCCTTTCATTCAATTTGTGCTTGCAGTATGAGTGAAATTAGCATCAGGTTTACAAAGGCAATAGCTTATTGTGCAATAAGTGAACAGTAAGCTGTTTTTATGATGAACACTAAATAGGCAAGGCAAGGTCACAAGATAATGAGACTCAAAAACATTTACTAAGGCTGCAACTGAGAAACATTTGAGCATGTATCACTCAGAACATTAAAATTGTGATCTTAATTGAGTAGGAATCATAGATCAATTCTTATGAACATACAAATTATACATTTTAAAAACCAGACAAATAAAAAAATGCATTGGAAGATGTGCAGTGGTATTGGTATTGTTCCGATAGAAAAACATTTAATTGAATATATGATACTAATTATTGGCAAAATTCCCTAAAACATCGATAAAATTCTTTGCTAAAGCCAGTGTTGAACACTTCTGGACTGTTATGTGTTTCTGTTATGTGTCTAAAGTGCTCACCTTCGTGACATCAAGTCTGCAAGGCCGCCGGACTGTTGGGCTGATACAATACTGTATGAGACAGTATTTCAGACCTTGATCGTTGCCATGGATATGACCACCATGTCATATTACAAAGCAATGCCAAGTATAAATTGCATTTTGTAGATTATTAAGGTTTTGGTAGAGTAAAAGGAAATGAATTGATATTGTACTGGTATCGGCATTTACACTATGTTGTCCTTTCAGTGTTGAGCCATCTCTTAAACGATACCGCTGATGCTCTTTAGAATCCCTGATAACAGCATCCACATTTGTAATTGTCAAAAAAAGTGCAATAACCAAAGTGCGTTCGTAACTCAGTGAGCATCAGTTTGAGTTCAAATTGAATGACCACAGGGCCATAACTCAAGAGTACCCTCTTTGCTTGGTGAATTTTCAGATATTGTGTTTTCTCTTTCTTTCTCAAAAGCTGATTTTTAGTTTTGGAAGTAATACAGTGCAGCTCCCCTGCACATCTTTAAGTTGTGTGTTTACGCTTTGTCTGCTGAGATTTCTATAGAATATATTGCAGCTTAATTAAATTCTCTCTCTTCCCATTGCTATCTTCTTTTAATACTTCTGCACAAAGTTGCACCTGCTCTTAAAAAGTGAATTATTTCCCACACATGGCCCTGACAAATGTGTGAACATTAAGTGCAGGAGATCCGCATGTATATATCATCCTGCCGTTTTCACAATTCTTCCCAAAATGCATAAGCATAAAGAAGTAGAGCTGCAACGATTAATCGATTTAGTTGTCAACTATTAAATTACTCGCCAACTATTTTGAAAATCGATTAATAGGTTTGAGTAATATTTTAATAAAAACATCTAAAAATTCTTTGATTCCAGCTTCTTAAATGTGAATATTTTCTGGCTTCTTTACTTCTCAATGACAGTAAACTGAATATCATGGACACACACACACATGATGATTTTTTTGTTTGCTTTGGGACACACTGATCGACATTTTTCACAATTTTCTGACATTTTATAGAGCAAACAACGAATAGATTAATAGATAAAATAATCTACAGATTAATCGAGAATGAAAATAGTTGCAGAGAGAGCTGATTTTTTTCTTTCTTTGTCTTTAAGCACAGAATGTGTCTGAAGTTGCAAAAGGCTTTGGCCTCTCTCTTTGGAAAATATGCACTGTGAAAAACACGTAAAAAGTTCTTAACACATGGCTTATAAATTAGCTTTCAAATGAAAAAAATGCTGAAATTCCCATTCTTTGTGTTCCAATAGCTCCATGCGGAGGACAGTATGGTGGATCTGAAGGTGTCGTTTTGTCTCCAAACTATCCTCTAAACTACACTACGAGACAGACTTGCTCCTACTACATCACTGTGTCCAAACAGTTTGGTAAGTTCATAAATGCTCGCACCATACAGGATTTGTAATTAAAAATCACCAACACAAAAGCTAATATATATCTTCTTCTTTTTTGTCTTTGTGCCTGTTCATCTTCTTCAGTGGTGTTCGGTCAGTTTGCTGTTTTCCAGACAGCGATGAATGACTCAGTGGAGCTGTTTGACGGAGCCAATGAGAATGCTCGATTGCTCAGCTCCCTGGCTGGGTCACATTCAGGTGAGTCTCCTAATGGCTGATACTCGTGTTAAACACAGCTGAAAAAAATGCTACTGGATCACGCTGCCATAAAAGAAACTGCTGTTTGATTGTTTTTTTAACACTTAGTCTGAGTTAGCATAGCACTATATTTTTGAAAAGCTGCCATTCAGTTGTAATGTTTTAACATTTTTTTTTTCCCTTTTTTACTTTTTCTGCGCTCCTGAGCACATCTTTGAAAGAGAAAAATAATGAAATCATCTGTAAGAAAGCAGCTCTTGGGGGCTGTAGAACACAGCACCAGTGGTCGTTATCGCAATTTATTTGACAGTGATGTATTTGGTGAAAATCCATTATGGGTTATCTTTACAAGAAGAAATCAGCGGTGGAAAGCGTCTCACTGGGGCCATACAATATAGAGTAGCGCTGATACTCCTTAAAACAATCCTCCCTGGGTTTCCTTATCCTCCCAAGTTTGAGTCATCCCAGCTCGGCAACATTTTTGAGTCACTACACAGCATGAATCAAGATTCGGAGAGGAGGCAAAATCTATACAGATGACACAGTGTGAAGAATACAAAATATGAAGAAATATTGATAACGTAGTTGTTGGCAAAATGTGCTTTCGTTGCCTCAGAGTTGCATGTTCTTCTGTTGTGTGTCATGACCAGGGGGCATGCTGCAGGGGAATCCCACTGGAATTGGCATTTAGTTTCTTTCTGTAGAAATCAGCTTTTGAAATATTTTCTTTGTAATGTGTGTTCAGTTGTGTGCCTGTAGAATTATAAGAAAAATGAAAGCTGTTTAGTAAAGGACCGCGACTGCTATTAAAATTGTGGGTACGGTAGAGTTTGATGCTAAAAACATCAATCAAAATAGAGACAACACAAACATATCTAGATAGATACGATGGCTCCCTAGAGCGCTTCTTTCTATTATTACACTAAAGTGTACATTTGTGCTCTTCTGTGCCCTTCATTGAGTGGATCAGTGAGCCTATTTCAACATAATATTAACTAGGAGACAGTTTTTGTTTGGCTAAATGTAGCAGCACATTATGCAATTTCTTTCTTTCCAACTACAATCCATCTAAGTTAGTTCAAAGGAAAGAGGCCAGTTTATGTAATGTAGAATGGGTGGCTTATTTCTTAAAGTTAATTTGGGTTGGAAATTCCCCTTTTGGCTAAAACTGGCAGCAAAGAATGAAACACACCAGGCTTTACAAAATAATGTTAGCCGCATCATTACCCTATCACACACGCACGTATACACGCACACACACGCGCACAGGCAAACAGCTTTGTAGCACATTGTTCCAGCAAACTGACTGATTATCCTGACACACAAACATATTAACACACATACACGCATACCAAACTTACACATTAACACACACCCCGACGCAGCTAATGATGGTTCTAAATGTCAGCCACACCAAACCGTGTTTTTCTCATTTATCATTGTTACTTTGTGTGCTTGTGTGTGTATGTGTGTGTGTGTGTGTGTGTGTGTGTGTGTGTGCATATAAATCTCTGTGTATTTGAGACTGTGGGTTGGTGTGTGTTTGTTGGTTCTTGCTTTCCTATTCTTGTGAGGACCACATTTTAACGATCCTGTCTGAATGTAAAGCAGTACATTTAAATGTATGGTGATGAGTGTCTGTGTATGTTTTGTATGTTTGCTATGTTCGGTGTCTCAATTGTTTTCACTTTTTTTTTTACTAAATTGCAATTGATGTGTGCCTTCAGGAGAGAAAGTTAAGCTGCTTTTATCATTAGCATTCATTTATGAAATCATCATGTATGTGTGTGTGTGTGTATAATTGTTTGTCCCAGGAGAGACATTGCCATTGGCAACTTCCAATCAGATCATGCTGCGGTTCAATGCTAAGAGCGGCCAGTCAGCTCGAGGCTTTCACTTCGTCTACCAAGGTAACTCTCGCTCTGTTGTCTCTCTAGCTCTATTTCAACTTACAACTTACAGAACACTTGACTTGTTTGTAGATGTTTTATTCGTTTTTTTTAATTTAGTTTCTTGTGTTATTGTTTTATAATATCTATATATACACATTTAGATATACACCTATTTTTTCACTACCTTTATTTGTACAGCTTTGTTGTCCTTGTTCCTAGCTGTTATTCATTATTATATAAGTACATTGAGAGAGATGCATAAAACCAGAGTTAAAATGTATGTACTTTTCTCACATACTTAGTTACAAACAGTTGCATTGAATTCAAGTTCAACATCTCTCTACTGAGAACTATATTTCAGTTTTTTTCTCCCCTTCTTCCTCTCGTATAATTACCATCATCATTGCAGCTGTGCCTCGCACCAGTGACAGTCAGTGCAGTTCAGTGCCAGAGCCTCGGTACGGCAGGCGGCTCGGCTCAGAGTTCTCAGCTGGCTCTGTGGTTCGGTTCGAGTGCAGTCCAGGGTATCTACTGAAAGGATCAAGCGCTATCTGGTGCCAGGCCGTGCCAGGTGCCCTCGCACAGTGGAATGCAACAACACCTTCCTGTATAGGTAAAGCTAACCCAGAAATGTATTGATAGAAATGTACCCAACATATATATTAAGAAATCAGACCACCTTTGAATCATCCAGTACTATGAGAGTTTGGATGACATTAATCCTAACGAACTAAATGTATGCCTGCATGATATCTCTCTCTGCTGAGAGCAGGCCCTTTGCAAACAGCTTCAACTGTCACCTCGGTTTATACCATAAATAATGATTATCATATTTTCTCTCTCCGGCTCCCTGTAGTGGTAATTTTGAACACCATATTGTCCCAGGGTATGCAGAGCAATATTCCAACAACCTGTCTTATCTGTTAGCTATTTAGTTAATGCACTTTGCCAAGAAATTCATATTTTATGTCTCCATTCTAGTTCCCTGCAGTGGCAATTTGACAGAACGTCGCGGTACAATACTGTCTCCTGGCTATCCTGAACCCTACCCAAACAGTCTCAACTGTCTGTGGAGAATCCACGTCAGTGAAGGGGCTGGGATACAGGTACAGATATGTATACACTTATATATAAATATGGAAGATGCACAGAAACGTGGAGGTTGTTATTTTCATTTATTTTATTTTTTTGCTGTTTAGATCCAAGTGATGACGTTTGCTACTGAGCACAACTGGGACTCTCTGGAGATCTACGACGGAGGAGACATGACAGCTCCTAAATTAGGGTCATTTTCTGGTATGACAATATGCTCACACACCAACACACAAACACTCCAGAGATGTATGATGGATGAGATATGACAGCTCTTATACTATAGACACACACACACATATAGATTGACAGACACACACACAAGATCTATGATGAATTAGATATGACAGGTCTTAAACTATAGATACACACACACACGGCTTACACTGGAGATTTATGATGGATGAGTTGTAATACCAAAAAACATGATATATGGCTTAAGTAAACAATAAATGTCAAAAAAGACTTCGAATTCGTCCGCTTTCCAGGCAGTCAGTGAAAGGAAGAGAAGAAAGGAGGAAGGGAGGGAAGGGAAGAGTTTCACCACAAGGTTGAGTGAAGGATGGAAGAAAGAGGGAGAGGAAGAAGACAGGGAGGGATAAAGAATGATCTAACCTTTTACAATTTCCCAGCGGAGTTTCCCCTGTGACCTGCCCCAAGCACATACCTGTCACACTCCTATCACATATAAAACATGCCGCCCATAGGGCAACACACGCACGTACACACACACACAAATGACTGTGCCCTTCTCAAGAAAGCACACCGGGGACCTGCCCGCTATAACCACAGTGATCTGATGTTGGCCACTGAGCTGCTTCACCGGGGCAGATGAGGGTTGCTTCACATAAGGACACCAAAATGCTAGCTGTCCACAGAGGGCGAGGGGTGGTTCACCTTTTCTACACATTATTTCCCAGCTTGTCTTGGGATTTAAACAATACTTATGGTCAAAATCCACCATCACCATCTGTGTTTAACGTAATGTCTTCCTGTATGCTCAGTGTTGTTGCATAAACTTTGATGCTATATTTTTATAATCTGTCGTATGTGTATCTTCTACAGGAACCACTGCTCCCGCCCTCCTCAACTCAACGTCCAATCAGCTCCTTCTGCACTTTCAGAGTGACATCAGTGTGGTGGCAGCAGGTTTTCACCTGGAATACAAGAGTAAGTTAAAGCTTTCAAGAATACTGGGTGCCTTCTCACCAGAAACCACAAATGCACATAAACCCACAGACACACACATACACTTGAGCACACACACACACACACACCTACACACACATCGTTGCAACCAAAAATTCAACATGAAATAACAAGAATCAGTGACCTGAACTGGTACAGCCCGAAAGCATACACAAACGTACTGAGACCCAAATTAGAGCACGCACACACACAGAGCACACACTCCTAGAGGGACGTAAATGGAAACACATCAGACTCAGACATGTTCATGCACATATACAAGTGCTTTTGCTTGTGTCATACATGCACATAAGTCCAAAAAAAAGGCACATACACACACAAATGTGTAGACAGACAACGGTATAGACATTGATATTAACATCATGCATTTACACACATACACACCTGTCAGGGCATGGTTGTGCTTTTCAGTCCTTTGTAGTTGTTTTAGCTTAGAATCACTTCTAGATCAATGAACATGTCCCCATTTGTGAGTATGTGTGAGAGCATTAGTGTGTTTGCACGCACAAGCGTTTGTGTTTATTGGTGTGCGTGTGTGTAGGTGAGTGCACACGTTTGTGGGTCGATGCTCTATATTGTTTTGTTTTTTTTGCTCTATGTGTCAAAATGACATCATTAGGAAGGAGAAGCTGAAAGAATAGTCAGTTTTAGGGACAGTTCATCATGTCTATTTTATCTTTTAGTATGACTTTTATTACTGGATGTGCCAGATCCATGTGCGACACTAACATTAAGCTTCCTATACAGTATCGTATATAATCCCCAGATAAAAATGTCTATATTTATGTTCCAGCATTTATGTTGCTCAGGCCTGCAACACATATGTAATTTAGTTGAGGGCAGTTTTGGTGATTTCCTTCTCTATCATGTCCCCTAGTTTGCAATGGAGAGTGGATTTTGGGTGGAACTTCATGGGTCCTCTCAGTGCTTTGCAACCAAGACCCAACTTGAGACTTGAGTCAGGCTGAGTTTAAATTATATTCAGTCTAATCAGGTCGTGGGTCTGTGTGCCACTATGTGTTATACCTAAGTGGATCCCAGCATACTTTATATCAGCTCTGATCACATGGTGAATCATAATCATAACAGGATAAAAATGGAGACTGTGAAATGCAGGAAAAATGACATGTGCAGCTAATTTTGTGTTTATTTGTGGAACTTTGTGCTGCTGCCTCCATTCTCTCTTGCTGTTTTGGTCGATTCAAATCAGATCTAACTGTACTTTTTCAGACTGGGTCTCTCTCTCTCTCTCTTTTTTAAAACAAATTTACAGTATGCACATAGATTTTGGAGTAGGTATTTATTGGTGTTTCTGCCTTTGTGTAAGTCAGTGTCTGCTTTTATGTGGTAAAAACAACATATTCATGTGGTTTCATAATGTTAGTCAGCAAGCAGTCTGTTTACGGATATCACAGAAACCAAGTCCAAATGCATCACGCTGTGAACTGAAGTTTTTCCAAGATCACCTTCAAAAATATATATCAAACATTACGCCGCCATAAGAGCTCTTGCAGGACTCCGATGGTAGCTTTGCTTATCTCAGAACGAGTGTCAACACTTTAATCTGTAGCAGAATGTGTTCCAAGTTTGCCCGAGAGGTTCTTTACAGGAGGTCTCGT
Source organism: Sebastiscus tertius (assembly GCA_916701665.1). Lineage (NCBI taxonomy): Eukaryota > Metazoa > Chordata > Actinopteri > Perciformes > Sebastidae > Sebastiscus > Sebastiscus tertius. Next base: position 101,937 of record CAKAOH010007861.1, on the reverse strand, counting down.
CACAAAGTAGGCTTTTAACTTTTTTCATTAAACACAAAGTTTTGCTGACATCGGCCAACTTACCTGTTCAGTAGGTGACATGAACAGACACACCGACATTATTATTTGCCCTCAGATGATTGTTCGTGCTGATTCAAAAAGACTTGCAGAATATTAAAACAATAGACTCTTGTAAATGAGTTTCACTTCATGGTCTTTAAAGTCACAATGAATAATTGTCAACTCAAAAACCTGGAGTAGTGTAAACTATCTCTGGAACTGTTTCTGACACAATATGTGTTGTAGCACTGATCTTTCACTCTTCTGTCTTTTAGGGCTGCAAATAACGATTATTTTCATTGTTGATTAATCTGGCGATTATTTTCTCAATTAATTGATTAGTTGTTTGGTCTATAAAATGTCAGAAAATTGCGAAAAATGACGATTAGTGTTTCCGAAAGCCCAAGATAACATCCTCAAATGTACACAACTCAAAGATATTCAGTTTACTGTCGTAGAGGAGTAAGGAAACCAGAAAATATTCACGTTTAAGAAGCTGGAATCAGAGAATTTTTCCTTTTTTTCCTTTAAAAAAATTACTCCGATTGATTGATTATCACCGATTGATTATCAAAGTAGTCGGTGATTAATTTAATAGTGGACATCCATTATCTGTAACCGCTTATCCCATTTGGGGTCACGGGGGGCTGGAGCCCATCCCAGCTGACATTGGCCAAACGCAGGGTACACCCTGGACAGGTCACCAGACTATCACAGAGCTGACACATAGAGACAGACAACCATCACGCTCACATTCACACCTAGAGGCAATTTAGAGTCGACATTAACCTGCATGTCTTTGGACTGTGGGAGGAAACCGGAGAACCCGGAGAAAACCCACGCTTACACAGGGAGAGCAGCTAAACTCCACGCACTCCACACAGTCCCCAAGTCAGGTTTGAACCTGCATCCCTCTTGCTGTGAGGCAGCAGTGCTAACCACTGCACCACCGTGTCGCCTAATAGTGGACAACTAATCGATTGATTCTTGCAGCTCTACTGTCTTTTCTTTCCCATTATGTTTCCTGTAGAAACAGGAAAAACAACTGTTGTGCTGTTAAAGTTCTCCTTGTCAGTTTTGTAGTAATGTGCTAGCTCGTATAAGTGGACAGAATCATCTGCTGGGGACACGTGAATGATTGTGGTGATGATGTCCTCATCATTTTAAGCTGACTAAAGGGCCTTTCCTCTTAAGGGTAGAGTCGAGTGAGACATCTCTCTCCCTTGTCTGTCTTCAAATAAAGCGAAACAGAAGTATAGTAAATCCAGTCAGTTAGACTTAAGTGCTGACACCGTCTAGTTGGAGTCTAGTGGCCCTAGTGGGGTGGTTTGTGGTATTGTCAGCATTTTACAGAGCATCACTGCTCTGTCATAACCAGGGAAAAGAGGGAGCAGTTTGCTAGCACACACACACAGAGAGAGAGAGAGAGAGAGAGAGCAAGAGAGAGAGAGAGATGGTCAGCCAAATGGAATAGTTTCATTGATCAGTTGTCCTGACAGCCTGCTGATGCTCTGCCTAATAACACACTGTGTGTGCATGGGTGTGTGTCTCCAAGTTACAGTCTCATGCAGCTTTTTCACTTACGCTCGATCTAAAAAAAGTCCCCCTCATCCCTCGCAGCAAGCACACACTCATGTAACAGTCAGTCATGCACACGCAGGCACACTCACAAATGTCATACACTGGGGCTGGGCCACCTGGATTTGTGTGTGCATGTGTGTGTGTGTGTGTGTGTGTGTGTGTGAGAGCTCAGTGGGATCACATCGTTTTGCTGGTGGGAAGGTAGATAATGAACCAACAAGACCAGACACACAAGCAAACAAACACACGCACACACACACACACACACACACACACACACACACACAAACATTCACTCCTCTCTCTCCCCTTCTTTCACTCTATCCCTCTTCCACCCCTGTGTTGCCATGGTAACCGCTCCAGGGCAGTCTCCTGCGGAAGTTTCCAAGTGAAACACACAAGCTGCCACACACACACACACACGCACACACACAGAGATACACCCCTACTGATACTATTTGATGAAGGGCTGGCTGCTGTCAAACTTATTAAGGATGTGTTTAACCTTTATTGGGTTGGGAATACACAACCAAAGTCATTATGTTACCTTCGCATATTTTTAAGCACATTTCAGAGGTCGCTGTCACCGCTGACGACGTACAAGCTTCTTCTTTTTTATTGTACTAGCCGTCAATTCATGAATAGACTCTTGTGTATGAGAAAAAAATAACATTATGAGCATTTATAAATGAATCTGCCACTTTAGTTCTTCATCAAATTAATCTAAATACTATAATTTTCTCTTATGTGTTGAAAAACTTTAATTTACTCAGATACATTATTACCCTGTGGGATGCAAACAAGTGTTGGGTACAGAAATTAGGTGTCTTCATTTCAAGAGGAAGGTAACATAGCGGTGACGGGAAAAGCATGATAAAGTTGTTTTTAATAAGTACTGAAGCAAAGACAAGGTGGAGAACAGAAGAGGGAACTTGTTTTGCTCTCATTGTAGTGTAGAATAAAGTCAATTTAGTTGGCCATGATAAGCTTGATAATTAAGGTCAAGACAAGAATGTTGGGTTAGTCGTCTAGAACTTAAATAAGTGATGATCATATCATATTTACTGCATTGTCTGTTTATAAACGGCTCAAGTATTTTGTCCAGAGTCCACTTGTGCCAAATAATAGTAATGTCATAGTTCATTGTGTTTATGTTGTTGTTTTTTTGTAGCGGTTGGTCTTACTACCTGTCCTGAGCCGATGATACCAGCCAATGGCATTAAAGCAGGAGACAGATATATGGTCAATGAGGTGGTGGCATTCACCTGTGAACCCGGGTACACATTACAGGTAATGAGCACAGACACACAGACTGACCAATAAACACATGGATTCATATATAATGTATATTTTTATATACTGATTGAACATAATTAACTACTGGTTTTCCCCATATTGTGGCTGGTATTAATTCAACAGAAATGTGATTTTCAAATGTTGTTTATTAGAAGCAGACTAAATATTGTGCAGCAGAATTCTGCAAATTATGAAATTTCCACATTGGCATTTTAACTTTAGTTAGATATGCTAAAAAATTAAAATCATGTTTTTAGATGAAGTAAAATATCTAATTTCCGATCTTAGAAAATGCCATGATTGCTCACTTCTCTCCACTTTTTTCTTGACTTAAAAAAGAAAAGAAAAACAAACACACTTTACTCATGAAATGTAAAATATTTCTTACAGTGTGTTTTTTTCTTGAACCTAACCCACTGTATTATCACTTTCACACTTTCAGGGCCACTCTCACATTTCCTGCATGCCTGGGACTGTGCGTCGATGGAATTACCCACCTCCTCTTTGCATAGGTAACACACGCACACGCACACACACACACACACACACACACACACACACACACACACACTCGGCTCTGCTGGCTAAATTGTGTTATGAATGATCGATCCAAAGGGGATAGAAATATGTCCTGCAGGTGTGAGGTTCACATTGAACCTCTAAGCCTGCACTGCAAAGTGACAGACGCTTTCCAGTAGATTAGAGATGTGAACAATAATGTTACAGGTTTATAGTCACATAAGAGAGTTCTTTGAAGGACTACTTTTTGATTAATTTGTATTGCTTATTTTCCATTTTTAGTGTAATATAAGACAGTCAGTGTCATAGAAGACTGGCAAATAGCAATGTTTATGTTACAAGACCATAGTCAGTTATAATGGATATCATCCTTTAAAGTAGAAACTAGATGCAAGTCAGTAAATCACAATGTCTTTGATATAAAGACTTGTTAGTTGCTGAGACAGTACTATGATATAATATTGCAGTTGAATAGTTTATAAAAAGACACTGCATCCACTCGCAGTAACATACTACAGGAATATTAATTCTTCATCAAATAAATAAATAATGGCTGAATGAGAAAGTGTAGTTCTTAACTATGATTCAATTGGCATATTTAGTGTTAGAGCCTTGTAATCAGATTTGAGGAAGTAAGCAAGTCCTAATAGTACACAAGATCAATACGCCCGCTGGATACAAACAGAATTTTGTGCCTTGTGCTGAGAGCCACGGCTTCCTAACTTCTGCAATAGAGTTAAGGGACCTTGATTACATTGATGTTTGTGTTTGGTGAAAACTTGTAGCAGGTCTGGGAAGCCAATTCCAGTTAAAGTCAACCTTGACATGTCAGGAGTAACTAAACTCAGCCCAGCCACAGCTTCCTTCAGTATGTGTCAAATCCAGCATTTCCTATTTCAGTCAGAGACACGTGAGTCAGCCAAATCACATCCAAACCTGTCGATAGAAGGGTGCGCCATAACAGGGTGCCATAAGATTTAAAGTATATGTCTGTCACCGTTTGCTCTCAGGGAAATACAGAAATTCAGCACACAAGGTCCGAGCCCCTATAAAATCTAGATTTGAATTTTCAAACATGATATCCTGTCTGATCTCATATACTTTGGTTAACAACAAATAAATTAACCTGATGCTGTTTTCTCTACGTTTTTTTATGTTTTATTTATTTATTTTTTATATTTAATGCACCTTATTTGCTACAGAGTATTACTGTATCCAGCCCTACCTTAAAGCTCTAAACTGGGAATACAAGACAAATAACAAAACAGTCAAACAATATGTTTTGTATTAGCAGTGGGCAATTACATTATGTCCATAACCCTTTACATAAGTCCCCTGTATTTTTAAAAATAATATGATATTTGGAAAACATTTTCACTTTATTGGGTAGATAAAAAAAAAATAAAAAGTTTATAAAGTCTATTTGTACAATGCCTTTTTCTTTTTTTTTTTTGACAAATAAATCTTTGTCTGAGAGGTGTTCATTCTAAGGCTGTCAATCGATTAAAATGTTTAATCGTGATTAATCGCATGATTATCCATAGTTAATTGTGATTAATCGCAAATTAATTAATTAATTAATTAATTTCATCTCTTCAAAATGTACCATAAAGGGAGATTTCTCAAGTATTTACTACTTTTATCAACATGGAAATGGGCAAATAAGCTTGCTTTATGCAAATGTATGTATATATTTATTATTGGAATTAAATTAACAGCACAAAACAATGACAAATATTGTGCAGAAACCCTCAGAGGTACTGCATTTAGCATAAAAAATATGCTCAAATCATAAAATGGAAAACTCAAGCCCAACAGGCAACAACAGCTGTCAGTGTAGCAGAGCTGTTTATTGACTGATTAAAATGCATTAAATTGTTCAGATGTACCTAATAAAGTGGCCACTGTCCTCCTGAAAGGGTGCTCAAACCCCTCTGGTTGATGCTCGCTGCTGTATTTTAAAACATCTTTTTTTTTTTTTTTGCTGTGGTGTGACCTTTGTGTTGAAGCAAAGAGGATAAAGTGATGATCTCTTCTGTACGTTGCTCATGCGTCGCCTGTTATAACGATGTGTTTGCTCTGCCTGTGTTGTCAGCTCGTTGCGGCGGGGTGTTGTCTGAGATGAGCGGTGTCATACTCAGTCCAGGTTTCCCTGGCAATTACCCCGGCAACCTGGACTGCACCTGGCAAATCACCCTGCCAACTGGATATGGTAAGTATTATGGGATGGAAGAGCATTCCTAAAAAGAATGTGTCACTTCCAGCACATCTGTTAGTGGAGAAACACAGACCTGCTTTTTTTTTTTAGCATAAACTCTGCAGCAGCAACACATGGTTTATTGAAAGATTCACCACATGTTTAATTGGAAGCTGACACATGATGTGTGCTGTTTAATATAGCAACTGATGGTTTGAATAGCACACATTTTATATCTTTTTGTGCGCATGGCATACATGTGTGTGTAGTTATAGCTAGTTTTTAGTTGATATGATATTTTACTTTTATTTTCTGAAATGATTATAGTATACTCAAATGACAACAAGACAGCTTTATTGTCAACACAATTGCAGTTGTATCTTTGGTGCAGATTATTGTACTTGGTCTCTTTGCATACAACATGTTTTTATGTTGTATATAATGTAAAATCTCCTCAGATCCATAAATGTTAGGCCACCTATATGACTATAGAAGCTATTAAAGATCCTGTTGGGAATAAAAATGTACTGTAATTTTATATATTACTATGTATTGTATATAGTCTATTATAATCTGTGTTTGTATTCTAGGAGCCCATATCCAGTTTCAGAACTTCTCCTCTGAAGACAACCATGACTTCCTAGAGGTCAGGGCCGGACCACAGCACAGCTCTGCTCTCATTGGACAGTTTACCGGCTCACAGATCCCACCGCCTTTGCTGAGCACTACCCACCTGACGATCATCCACTTCTACAGTGACCACTCGGAGAACAGGCCGGGGTTCAAACTGACCTATCAGGGTGAGTTCTCGTGTGATTTTGTTTTGACATTTGTTTTTTTCGGCGATTACTGCAGACACAAAAGGCCACAAACCCTGAGGTGTTACTGCGGGCGCTTTCCAGTTGAAAGCGCCCCCTCGAGGGACGCTGAGAGAACAGACCTGTATTAAAATTGAGCCTACTTGTTTAGTTTCTCCACATTTGGGAACACAAAATAGTCGCTTAAATGATTTAGAAAAAAGAAATGGTCCGCTCAAATGTCCTAAATAAATTAACATCCAAACCAAGTCACCAAATTACAAAGCCTTCCCAACTCCAAGAAATGAAGGGTAGGATGAAAAAAAACGTATTGCTATGAGGTTTTGAGCTTTGATCCGTGGATGAGTCATGCTAAAGACTTAAAAAACCTTGTGGCTTTCCTCTCATCATTAAAAGAGATGGATTGTTAGTAAGCCCATGTGAGAGACTGGCATCTTGTCCAGCAGGCTTTACTTGTAGCCCTAAGTGCTTCACTTCAAAGACACAAGAGATGCACTGTGGGCCTATACGCCAGCATAAGCAGAACAAGGCTTACTCACTTACACATAAGCTAACCCACACTCACATGCGCGTAATCATTCTTCCCCTTTTTTTTTTTTCCCAATTTGCAATGACCAATTCCCCTAACACTGCAGCTCTTGTCACTCCTTACTCCCACTGTTGGCGCGTGGAGCTTGCGGACATGTTTCTTCACATAAAGTTGCACCAGATGCTTTTTTTTTTCACCTGACAGCAAAGATCTTCGTCAAGAGGATGCAATGCACACAGAGAAGTTCATGATGTTACCCTCAATTGTGTTGAATGAGCACAATTGGTAGTGCTCCAGTCTGGGTGCATGCTTTCACCCCTGCATCACTCAATGAAACAAGATCAGGCTCTGTACCCAAAGCCTAGGTGGTATGGGGTTCAAAAGGCTGAATTGCTGTGTGCACATCCACAAAACCTCAGTGGGATAAGTGTCAAAAAATCAATAGAAAGTACCCTCACTGTGATGTTTCGACCCAAGCGTCGCTAATAAAATCTTAAGGGAGCTCTGAATTCCGGTTTTAGTGTTTTGGCACTCTGACATTGCACCTTCTTGATTGTAGTTTCACAGCTGCAAGTACTCCCGCTACCACTTGGACAACCCTTGGCTCACATTTTCCACATTCTCTCTAGCTCCTCTTTCAGCCCCTGGTATTTCTGTATCCTCTCATATTCCTTCCCCTCGGTGCTGCGTTCACATGGGAGCTCTACATCTGTCTCCGCTTGTTTTTCTGTTCCTTCAGTATTTCCACAATGTCCAGTTAGATTTGTCAATATTTGTTTACCCGTCGGTATCTTAAAGTCTCACGGGATCTTAGTTCTGACGTTCTTAAGCATCCTTTGTGGCGTCTCCCATCTGGACTTGAGATGTTCTAGCCCATACATGTACACATCCTGTGCTTTGATTGTGTTGTATGCACTCTTAGATCCTGCTTCTGTCAGACAGTCTGCATACATGTCCCAGATAACTGTATAAGAGGAAATCTATTGATGTTGCTGCATTTACAACAGGAAGCCTCTGTGGGATAGTTTTTTTTAATACCCCTTCAAGTCCATTAGATGTACATGGAAAAATGGTTTGAATGCACTGAATTGCAATTGTCATTTTGGGACTTGGGAGGTAGGCATAAAAGACTACTGTGTGAGACTTCACTGTAGAATGCAGAGGAACAAATGTACAACTACTATGCCTTACTATCCTGTTCGCCAAAGAGCAGCTTGTTATATTTTCCTGTACACCTATAAATAAGGTAAACCTGAATTGAACTGGAGTATTTCCACACTGACTCATTTCTCTTCATCTCTCTTTTAGCCTATCAACTTCAAAACTGCCAGGACCCTTTTCCTTTCCCCAACGGTGACATCGTCAACGGGGACTTCAGCGCTGGACAATCAGTAACTTTTCAGTGCTACCCTGGTTATGTTTTGATCGGACACCCAGTGCTAACATGCCTGCACGGGACCAACCGGAAGTGGAATCACCCATTTCCACGTTGTGAGGGTAAGAACAACCAATGACTCTTTGATATGAATGTATTTCTATGGATTAAAAGTATGCACCATGATCAAAATTGAGGGTTTTTTCATATTATGTACAATTTGTACCGTGCCCGAGTACGATTGCCCCCCCTCTCCACACTGAGCTTTCGCATTAGTAAAGTTGTTCCATACCCAAGTACACTTGCGTCATCATCCACGTGTATTTGTTTATGTTGAGATCAGCTGTTCTAGCGACAGAGCATCGTAAAACACTTAATTCAAACTTGACGGAAACAAAATATAACTCACCAAATCCGACATTGTCAGTCTTTCCAACAATCACCAACTCTGGTTTACTCGAAATAAACCCTTATTTCACCGAGTTAGATGTGTAAATATGCCGGCTCTACACCCTGTCTTCCCCTGCTGTCTCTCTCTCGCTGCTCGCTGAGCAGCTGAGCGGCTCTCGTTCTTCAGAGGCAGACCATTGAACTAGCTAAATAAAATAACAAACATCACCCTCTCGCCTGCCTTCCTACTTTATGGCACATGCTGCGTGCATATACAGATTTCGGAGGAGACCGGCGGCGTTGAGAAAAGCCTGCCCTTTCACAACTACTCTCTGACTGCTAATGTACGATACGGAGCCTTCACACTAATCAAACGAACTGGACTTTGGGGTCAAGTGTACTCGTACTTGGGCCTGGGTCACCTGATGTGAAAGCACCCTAAGGTGTAAAACAAATCTCTCACATTAGCCAGTTTATGTTGTGTTGTAACTTATGCGTTGTTATCATTTTTACCTCAGAACAACCCCATCCCTCAGGTACCAATGGTAATTTAAAATCTAGACATTTAGAAAATGTTGTTATCCTAATTGAATTTCTGTAAATTTAATCACATCTTTCACCGGTATCACAAGCCAGCAGTGTAAGCAGTTAAGTAGAAAGTAAATATTCCTGCGTCACTCGGATCATTTCCTCTATAAATCAGGAGCACGATAATTCTTCTCTTAATTGCTACCACTACTACTACTGCTGCTTCTCCTTCTACTACTACAAATAATGATGATAATTATATTCCTCCCTGTCTACAGTTATTCTCGTCTCGTCATCCTTGCAGGTCTAGCACGTTAGAAGAAAGTGAAAAATTTGCAAATAGATAATCTCATAACTCTGCTTTTTACAGCTCCTTGTGGCTATAATGTCACAGCTGAAAACGGGACGATCTATTCACCACAGTATCCCAATGAATACCCCAACTCCCAAGACTGCAGCTGGCTCATCACCGTTCCCCACGGACACGGAGTTTATATAAACTTTACCTTATTGCAGACAGAGCCTGTCACTGATTACATCGCTGTCTGGTGAGTCTGGGTACTCTTACGCTTTAACTTATGTGCGCACACATATACACACACAAATGCATAAGCTTCTTTTCAATGTTGCCCTTTATCCTGGGATATCCATTGCATCACTGACGGGTAAGTCTCGAATTTACTTATATCCTGTCTCCTCTCTGCACACTAATAAGAAGTTGTATCAACTTTTACTTCTATTTTTTTTACTCATCTCTTTTCTGGCTTTCACACAGACTTATTGGGATATGTTTTATTGGTGGTAACCTTATTCCTGGCATTGATTGTGTTTTTATTCATTACATCTTTCACAGTCTTTCCCATACAAAGGTATATATCAATATGTGTCAATTGTTTATGACTTCATCATACAGGAACATACACAAAATCCCATATGGATCTGTATTTGGCATGGTTGATACACAGGATCACAGCTCCATACACTCCTAATACATACACGCATATACACTCTGTGCTATGCATACACTGGCTCTCCTGCAGTAATAATGGGATTCAGTGTGGAGGTAAGATTGTAATAGGGAGTGTGAGAGTAATGCATTTACAATGGGACCACTGACCAATTCAATCTAACTCAGTACCATGGCCATACGCAGACCCAGAGAGGGCTCGGGAGCTCTGGCAGTAATGATGAGATTCAGTGGGGAGTGGGAAATGTAATGAAAGGAGCGATGGAGCTGGGTTCACAAATCCAACGGGACTAGGCTGGATCTAACAAGTTTGGATCAGTCCAAGAGAAATTTCTCACCTAATAGTTTCAGTTTGATAAAAAAATAATATAGAAGAGTTCATTTATTGTCAAGAACATTAAGATCAAGTAGGATTTCGGCACTGTCATCATTTGGTTTAGAAAATAAATATGTGGTGTTAGGGTGAAACCGGTCTTTTATTTTCAGGCTCAAGAGTCAAACTCTGGGGAGTGAGTAGTTAAAATGCAGCCAGTGGGAAAGTAATACATTCACTCTCCGTGACTACTCGCTTTCAATGTCAACAGCTACCAGTGCCATGGATATAGCTATGGAGAGGCGCGGCATGGACTTATTTTGCAGTTGCAAATTGATTTTGGTGATTCATGTGTTTTTGTCACATTTCACAGGGGAACAAAATTCTAAAATCACATTTCCAGATTGTAGGGTACCAAAAGACATCTGTAATGTGAGATTAGTGCATAAATGATGGACTGTTGCACCGCTCCATCGAGCTATATCTCCAACACATGAATATATTTGGAAGTGACTGGGGGCCGACACTGTAGTGAAGAGTGCTTTGCTCAGAGCCAGTGGGACAGCGTCTACCTTCTAGGGCCTTTTGACAGATGTAGAGTGGGTGAGCCAAAGGATTGCGGCTGCTGAGGACACCATGATTTGCGCATTATTTTCAGCCGCTATCTGCTCCGTCTTGAGGTCTGAATCACAAAAGATATTGCGCCTATGATATTATAACGCTAACACGCCCATAAAGTTTTGCAGCTGAGTGCAACACAATTTGCCCTTTTTTGCAACTGATTGTAATTACCCGTGTGGCAAAGTATAAATACGCTTGAGGCCAATGCGTCGGTTATGAGGGGTGAGAGTCAGCCTGAGCCAGATACCCGGCGGGTCCCAACAGGCCCCGATACACTAAGTTGATTCGGGCCGGTCTCGGACCATATAGACCGGGCACGGTCGAACTCGGGCTCATTTAACTACTCTCCTTTCATTGTGCTCATATACGCCTCACATGCAGATGGGTGAATAATACATCATTAATGAGGAAAATAATAATTACATTCTCTTATTTTAAGAGTTTTTCGAGACATTTCAGGGCTCAGCAATAAGGCTTGCCCAGGGCAAGTAAAATGCCACGTCGGGCAAGTAAATTTAACAACTCACAAAGAATTAAACGTTTTTTTTCCGGAGCTGATGATGGAAGTAGCTAAGGAGCGAGCCTTCTATTGTATTGTTGTTTTAACACTGTACAACACTTAAGTCAAAGACAAAGTTTATGAGCTAAAGTGCAAGCGAGATTTCAATTATCTTGGAAACAGGAGTTTAGTTGGGTGGCGTTAGAGAAGATGTG
>CAKAOH010007861.1:1432-90030 GCA_916701665.1 Sebastiscus tertius | reverse complement strand
GAGCTATATCTCCAACACATGAATATATTTGGAAGTGACTGGGGGCCGACACTGTAGTGAAGAGTGCTTTGCTCAGAGCCAGTGGGACAGCATCTACCTTCTAGGGCCTTTTGACAGATGTAGAGTGGGTGAGCCAAAGGATTGCGGCTGCTGAGGACACCATGATTTGCGCATTATTTTCAGCCGCTATCTGCCCCGTCTCAAGGTCTGAAACACTAAGTTGATTCGGGCCGGTCTCGGACCATATAGACCGGGCACGGTCGAACTCGGGCACGTTTAACTTCTCTCCTTTCATTGTGCTTATATACGCCTCACATGCAGATGGGTGAATAATACATCATTAATGAGGAAAATAATAATTACAGAGTTTTTCGAGACATTTCAGGGCTCAACATTAAGGCTTGCCCAGGGCAAGTAAAATGCCACGTCGGGCAAGTAAATTTAGCAACTCACAGAGAATTAAACATATTTTTTTCCGGAGCTGATGATGGAAGTGGCTAAGGAGCGAGCCTTCTATTGTACTGTTGTTTTAACACTGTAGAACACTTAAGTCAAAGACAGAGTTTATGAGCTAAAGTGCAAGCGAGATTTCAATTATCTTGGAAACAGGAGTTTAGTTGGGTGGCGTTAGAGAAGATGTGGGCGAAAATCCAACTATGTATTGTGCAGTTTTCCGCAAGTTTGAGAGCAAGGCGGATAAAACATGACAACTAACTTAACCACTAATTAATAAAACAGTTTGTTTTGGGGCAAATAAAAATTGACTTTGGGCAAGTAGATTTCTGACCCATTTGCCCAACCGTGCAAGTTAAAAAAAAATTAACGTTGACGCTGCATTTGAGACATTTTTTTGTTTTGTTTATTAAATACCTGCATCGATACCGCAGCAGCAGAAACAATGAGTGTGTCTCCTCATTAAGAGAGACGATGCGCGCATTTACTTCATTGATTATGTAAATCAAATTTTTTTTCTCATGAATTTTCAAAAATGACGTAGGGGATCTTTATTCATTTATTTTTCATTGCACAACTGTCATTGCATCCTGTCACTGCATCCCAAAATAAATGAGTTTGAGCGCTTCAGTTACCACCAACTCTCTGAAGACGCTAATAATTTCACTGTAACTGTGTGTGGCTGTTAGCACTGATCTTTGTGAATTGAACTGTTTCTGCACTGAGGCCCATTTGCATTGAAAGGGGCCTATTTTGCGCTAAATTCATGTATATTACCTCATTTAAATACGTGCAAATAACTCAGAAGAACCGAGACGCTGCTTTTCTCATGATTCGACTGTTTGGATTTCGGAAATTCAGTTGGAGAGAGGATGAGAGGAGACACAATATGCCCTGTTTTGAGCTACTGGGTTAATAAGAAATTGATTGGGATCATAATTTCTATTAAATATGGAACTTTGAATGGTTAACTTTAAGAGTTTGATGCCAAAATGTGTCACACTGGATTTGAATAAGCAAACCAAATCAAGCCTACTATTGTTTCAATATTCATTTTTCACATAGTCACTGTACATATAAAAAGTGTTTTATGTGTATTACAAATGCAGAGCAATGAACGTAAAATGACATAGAGAGTAATGTGCTCCTAGAGCATTGCTGTAGTTCAGGCTGAGCATTGAATTTGTGCAATGCCATCAGTAACAGTTGACTTACAATCACCTCACATTCAAACAAGTCAATTAGGTATATCTGAGGAGCCTACACTTTCACTTCCCTGATCATTCATTCTACCGCTGCTGTCAGTGGTTATGCTGATTTCCTCCTCCGCCAGCCTCCGTGTTCTGGTTTCTCATTAATCAAACTTGTGATGAATGTCTTTTGCCTTGTACATCACAATGTCCTGTGTATGCCATATCTCAGTGTTGTGTGTCTTCTGCTTTGTGCCCTGTATACCCCTGGGGTTTATGTCACGACGGCTACATCCAGATGTCAGGGACCGAAGCCAAACTGTCTCTGTGGTCTGCCACCAGTTGCAGTTTGGCTTGTTGCCTAATATCACTGAACCATTTCTAACAGTGGGCTATGGAGCTAACACCACAGTAGTTTATGATGCCGTATACTCACTCAAATCACCTGACTGATACGAATTTACTCTATAGAGGCAAATGATTTGACAAAATCAAACACTATTCTTTTTTATACTCTATGTTGAAAATATTTTGTGTACTATTGGGGCTTTTAAATAATATTTCATCTCTCCTAGTGCTAAAAAAAATCAATGTAGAAATGATGAATGAAGTGCATTGTTTATTTCACTCAACAAGGAAATGCTGTATAGTCATACAAGCTCAGAAATTGACAGCACTCAGCTATAATGTAGTCTTTTATTTAAGATACATCACAATAGACAATAGATAAACAAAGTTCCATAAATACCTATTATCATATCATTATAGTATTATTTGTATAAAGTCTCTTCTAACTCTTTGACATGGTAATTTTGCATCTTCTGCATAATGACATCAGTTTACTTTCAAAGAGGTTTTTGTGGTGGATCCACTCTTGTCTCCATCGTTGGTCTCTGAGAGTGTTGTGGCAAACTGCTTTTACTGTAAAGCGAATAAGTGTTGTGGTTGGTGGTGAATCGTTTTAGTCCCTGCCACTCTGTTAATGTATTCCTCCCAATCCCAGCCTATTCTCAAGTGCACTATGCTTGTGTCAATCACCTGTAGCAGATAGACAGAGTAGATACATCTTAATAAATCAAACTTTATAATCTTAATTTCCAGAGGTGAGGCTTACTTAAGATGTATGGGAGAATATCCTGACTATGTTGTTTCAGCAGGTGTTGAGATTCACACTGGTAGCTTTTTTTCTCACAAGCTAGCAAATTATGGCTTGAGGGTACTGACTTCATTAAATGGCTTTCAGAGGACCACATTACTTAACTGAAGCAAAGGTCACTAACCAACACTTTGAGCCAAGTCCCAAGTTTTCACTGTGCTTGTTGCTTTTTTTTTATTTTTTTAAATAACTTTAGATAATAAACTCCCCAAAATCATGTTTTATTAAATTAAATTGCATATGAAAAAATATTGGGTTTGTGTATTTTTCAGCAAGTGAAAAACAGAGCCACAAAATTCTACCTCAGTTTTAATTTAAATGACCCAAATAGCACATTTTGATACTCCAAACGAGCTCCAACACCTTCAGAAGGCCTTGAATTATTGAGGAGCCAAGAGATCCCAGGCACTCTTCATGAATTAAAATTTTAAAACCCTTGTTTAATCCAATGGCATGTTCATTAAAAACCCTAAAACTGGGCATTTAGGAACTTTATAAAATGTAACCTTTCAGCAACATTCAATATTTAATGAGTAAAGTTAAGCCTTTAATCCAGGGCTTTGTTCAATGAACTTGTTTGAAATGGGTGAAACGAGGCAAAGAAAAGAAAAAACGAAAATATTGTTGCTGCCCGTTCAGTGAACAAGCATGTGGACGTACCAGATATGTTTTATTTTATTAACAAAGGCTGTTTTTTGGTTTCTCTTCCTCACTGTAATTAGATCAGATAGATTAGATCAAGTCAGTGAAAGCAAATCCACAACTAGCATTTCATAAGAAGTCCAAACTGATCCCAACCCCTGACCTGTCCTTTGAGCTGTGGCAGACACATGCACCAGCACGTTGTTGATGTCTGACACCATCAGCAGTTTGTTTATTCAGTATGATTTTAATAATTAAATCAATGCAGCCATATAAGTTTTTCATCACTATTATGGATTTCCATTTCTCTATAAGGAATCTACACAGACACTTTTTGAGATGATCGTAGATTTGTAATAAAATATGTTTTGGGGTGATGTGGGGGTGAATTTTTGCAGGCAAATCAATGAGAAAAATCTATACATTTCCACACAGAATAGAAGAGAAAATAAAACCTGCTGCAAACAGAACTAATGGAGGTTGAACCAGGGCAGATACAGTGCAGGATGTTTCCACAGTTACCTTCAGGTTACCTATAGTGGAATTAGAAGCTAAATCAATGTCAGGTCATCTTCATATTCCCATGTTACTCAGAGTCAGACTGTTTAACTTGATCAGTACTAGAAACTGTGAGCGTTTGTTTAAAGCACCTAAACGTAGAATCTACAGTTATGATAATAATAATAATAATAATGTATTATGATTGTTGAAAAATGAGACATTCCCAGTGAAGGGAGTTAAGTGGCATGCGTTGTTGTCTGCCAAAGTGCCCTCTTTACACTGCTTACATACATAATCTTTTTAAATTACTGACTCTCAGACAGTTTGTTTGAAATCTTGCCAATCATAACGTCTAATGTGTCATTGATATAACATGAATGAGAGATTCTCTATATGGCAGCACACCAAAAACAAATGAATGCAAGTTTTTAGAATTTTTCCAGGCAGACCCAAATATTCCCTTTTGCAATAAAATATAAAGGATATATAATATAAAGAAATTTAATTTATTCTTTGATATTATATTCTTTTTTTTGTACACTTATGCTAATTATTATTATAGTACTTAAGCATTTTAACACATCCTCTAGAGTATGTCATCCCCCGATTTCACTGTGCATATTTTCAATATGCACAGTGAATATTGAGTACATATGACAATACATATCGAGTATATCACAAATACATTGTTGAATATTGTTAGTGTAATGGCTTTCCTTGTCATGTAAAGAATGAATGATGTGTGTAGTAAAAGTCAATCAGAGAAACAGTAATCTCTACATTATATGCATAGTTATCTTTCTGCCAAATGTTATGTGGTTTCTCTCTCTCCATCCTTCTGCTGCAATAGTTCAAATGTATCCTGCTTCCAGTTTAAGCATCGTCAGTTGTCTTTTTTCTCTCTCTCTCTCTTTGTATATAGGGACGGCTCAGATACGTCTAGTCCTCAGCTGGGAGTCTTCAGTGGCAACACGGCATTGGAGTCGGCCTACAGTACCAGCCCGAAGGTCCTGATCCGCTTTCACTCCGACTTTTCTACTGGAGGGTTCTTCATTCTCAACTTCCATGGTACAGATTCACACACACATTTACCTACAGTATATAAATACGCTCATATGTACGTGTACGGCATATACTGTTGATACAGTTAAACACGAGCCCCTTTCACACAGAGATTCTGCAATACTGCCATATACTGTAGAACATACGCCTTTACACCAGCTTTGCTTTTTCACACTGAACCAAACAACGGGGGCATAATGCCGCCCCAGTGTGTGATTTTAGATACCATCACAGGAGCAAAAGGGGCGTGACTTTTAACACAACAGCGTTAGCGTCTAGCGTGTGTGTGTGCATGTAGTCCAGCTTTGCCGACTGTCCCTTTCACACAGACATCGGCTCGGCTCTGTGACGACCTCCGCATGCCGGCTCAGCGGTTGAACAACTCTGTCCCTCCATTCCATCTGCATACTTTTCATACAGAACAGCAAGGCGGAATAAGAGCACAACCGTCCCGCCTTGAACAGGCTGAGTGAAAATGGCTACGTATGAACACAGTTATACCAAGAACCAAGTTTTTACACTGCCAACTACCACTTAAAGCATAGTTGTTTAAACATTTCTACATATATTTCTAACTCAAACATCTGCATTTGCGAATACCTAACTAGTTTCTGCAATCAAAAATTATATCTTGATAGTGTCTTAGTATGAGGGTGGGTAGTGCTTTGCAGTACTAGAGAGAGATGCTAGTGTGTCCACTTTTCTCCTTTTTTTTCACTTCACTTTTCCAATGATTTTTCCATTACTTCGTTAATATTTGTAAGAATAAACAAGGTCATTAGATTTTGGTGGTCAAAGGTCAAGGTCACTGTGACTTCACAAAACATGTTTTTGGCAATAACTTAAGAATTCATATGCTAATTCTGACACATTATTCACACACGTCTAATAGGATAAAATGATGAAGTGATGACATTTTGGACAGACATGGATGTAAACTGCACCTCGACTGGTTGGCGGAGGTATATATTACCATGAGGCGGTTATTCTAGTTGTTTATGGAACCAGTGAATCATTACTTGAAAAGATCATCCACACTTGAAAACACTTGTTTCTCATTTCTCCCTCAATATGCAGGTAGAGAAATAGAAAAAAAATCAAGTTTCAAGTTGAATAATTAATAATGATCTGAACCCACAAGGCCACCTTGACAGACTCTTCAGTTTATACTGAAATTATTATTAATATTATTACATTTAATTTTTTTTTTTTTTTTTTACTTCCAGGGAAATACATACGGTCCTGCCCTCTACATTTTGAATCATGCTGCCCAGAGATGCATACTTGATTTATAATGTACTATTCATACTAGATAATAAGAGCCTGTCAAAAATACAGTTAACGCAAGGTCATCATGTAGACTTGGCATGTGATAGACATGAACATGCACATTATGTGCAACATTTAAAGCCCTAGTTCAGGTTTGGTGAACAGAGGCCAATCTTCACAGTAGCCTGGAACATTCTGAGGCACAAAGTAACCTCATGCCAAAGTCATATCCCCTATAACGCCATGATACAAGCATGGCTGCCTCTAAAGAACTGCCTGGATATTTTAAATAATAAAGATCACAAATCACATCCGCTGTCCAATTCTCTACATGGATGCTCTTTCAAAAGAGGCAATCACACTGCTGGCTTTT
Source organism: Sebastiscus tertius (assembly GCA_916701665.1). NCBI lineage: Eukaryota > Metazoa > Chordata > Actinopteri > Perciformes > Sebastidae > Sebastiscus > Sebastiscus tertius. Next base: position 83,384 of record CAKAOH010007861.1, on the reverse strand, counting down.
GATGATGTCAATAAACTCCTTTACAGCGACAGAATGAAGAACAGTGAAGCAACATCTTTGTTTGCCGGTTGTAGTTTCTTTGGTTCATGCACATTGATTTAACTCTCAAAAGATTATAAAAGACACACTCTTAACAGATCCCCTCTTCTTATCACAAATACGAAAATGTGTCAATGCTTGCATGTTTTGCATCTCTCTCCAGCCTACCGTCTGAAGAAATGCTCTGCTCCCCCTGTTGTGGAGAATGCAGAGGTGATCTTTGAAGATGAAGACTTCCAGATAGGTAATAATCCTGATTAATAATAATATGACCTTTTGATGCAGTTAATCAGTGGTTGACAAAGTCTTAGGTGAATGAAAGTGCTGCTGTTGCACCAATTTACTGCCAAAACTGAAAATACTTAAAAAAAAAAAACACACAGAAAATAATAACCAATCACCATAACAGAATAACCTACAAGACAGTTTTACTGATAACAAGACAGCTGAACCTGCTTGACATTTTTTTCAATCAAGTTGTTCTGAGCATTCTTCAAAATTACTATTTTCAACCTTATCTTCTCTGGTACATCTTAATATCAAAGGGAGTCCTACCTGACGGGACTGACAAACTCATAATCAGGCTTCTAGGAGGTCATTATTCTGCTGATTGTAAATGACTCTACTAATGCCTAATGGGCCACATTACTTTGTACATGCATAATCTAAATATAGCAGGCTAACGTTAGTCTGTCACTGTTAATTATATTTGGCTTTATTAGTGAAGCTGAGCCACATGCTCAAATAAAATCCATTTAGGGTACCACTGTGTGTGCATGTGGATCTGTGACACACAGAAAAGATACAGAACAGAGATAGATTCAGAAAGGAAAATCATGTCATGCAATATGTAGATGGATGGATGGGTGGGTGGGTGGATGGATAGATAGATGGGGAAACAGCTGGCTCCATCAATGCAGAATATATAAGTCTCCCAACAGGTCTAAAATTGTCTTAATGGTATTTATAATAAATGTTGTAGCTAGCTAGAAACATCATTATCATTAGTTGAGGCGGCTGTGGATCAGAGGGTAGAGCAGGTTGTCCACCAATCGGGAGGTCGGTGGCTCGATCCCCGGCTGCTCCAGGTCACATGTCGACGTGTCCTTGAGCAAGACAGGTCCCGAAGCCATAGCCATCGGTGTGTGAATGAGTATTTAGATTAGATCCTGATGGGCAAAGTTGTCACCTTAGCAGCCTCTGCCATCAGTGTATGAATGAATGGGTGAATGCTGACATGTAGTGTAAAGTGCTTTGAGTGGTCGGAAGACTAGAAAAGTGCTATATAAGTCCAAGTCCATTTACCATTATGAGTTCCGGCTAGTTGTGGTTAATAAATAGTACTACTGCATCAACTAACTGTTTATTTAACTATAGTCTTGTTTACTTTATGCATTGTGTAAATTGTGTTAAACTTGGCTGAACAAATCTTGGACCAGCCTCTTTCTACTTAATGTGCTGTCATGAAATGTATCATGAAATATGCTCTCCCAAGCTTTTGAAAAACATCTATTTTGGGAGAAATAATCGCTTGTCAAGTTCTCCATTTTCCCTCAGCTGTGTGTTATGTGATTTGCTCAAAACATCTTACTCATAGGTTTGGTGACCTTTTAGATCAACAGGAACTGTAATTTTGAGAAAGAAAAAAAAATCATAAAACCCCAGCAAGATCATTTTACCCTGCCAGTAGTATGCAGAGCCTAGTCACTGCTGGAATAGTTTACAATCATTTCTCTGCAGAAAACGCACGTTTTAAAATGTCAACTTTTTATGAATTCAGGTTGATTTATTTTTTTTTTTTAATGATTTGTTGATTTGGGGGATTTTTTTTATTTTATTTTTGACCTTTTTAAAGAGACGTTTAAAGTGCATTGATCAAATATCAGCATCATGGAAGACTTCATTAGCACTCATATTGATATTAAAAAAAATGTCATTAGATATAATATTCCAAACAGGACGTAGACAAATGCAACAGTGATCCAGAGAGCGATAGTACTACACCAGAGTGTTATAATAGTAATTGCCACTTGTACGACACCACAGCAGCGCCAGGCCTGCACCTGTTCACAGCTAGAGTGAAGCCATTCTCTGTGACAGAGTAAAGACCAAAGGGAGCTAGTTTGGGATAATCATTCAAAGAAATCTCCCAAGCCCTCCGAACATTGGAGTGCATATACTGTGACTTTTACATTCACAAAACCTGGCAGAATGGAGCACCTCAGAGACATCACCAGCTTTGTTGTCAGTCAGTCTAATAGCCAATTATACAATCTGTGAACAAGCTCAAGGAAAGGCTGAATGTTGTTGTTTGTTCTGTTCAACAATTTTAAAGTCCATGCCCCATGCTGTGAGCTTGCACGCTATACTGTATGCCTCCTGGGCAAAGTTTGAAGCAAGCATTACATCTACAGTAGCTGACAGGTGGTATAGTTGCCTGGTATCCGACAGAATTGGAGTGGTTGGATTCAAAGGTCTGGACTCAGACAAAGGTGGTAGATCTCCACCCCTTTTGAGATGTTATGCCTGTCAAACTTTGCCTCTCAAAATGGAGAAACAGAAATGCTAACTCTTTTGGAGCTCTCTACTTACAAAATAAACATCTTATAGGTCACCAATTTGTTATATTGAGAGAGTTATTGGTTGCTGTAATTGTTCCACCTGTCTGTTGTAGCTGTAAAGAAATCAATTTCTTGCACAAATCAGATGTAATAGATTCAATAATGTGCACTACTCAGGCAAAGACCATTTGAGGATATTCCCCCAAACTCAGTCTCTTTAATACTAAATATCCTAGGTATGTGAGTATAAACATATTGACTTAAAAACCTGAGTCTACCTTTCAATATGTTTTGCACAGGGAGTTTTACTTGTACAGTCATCAAGACTCAACTCTGCAGAAACACTTGTTAAACGTATAATCTGTGATGACTTCATAGAGGTTTTGTTATTTTCCCGCGTCAGGTGATATCGTGAAATACCGCTGTTTACCTGGATACACACTGGTTGGGAAGGCAGAGCTGATGTGTAAACTCAATTCCCATTTGCTTTTTGAAGCCCCGCCTCCAACGTGTCAAGGTAAGGCAGTCCACCTCCCGAATCATTTACACAATATACTGTATACTGTACGTGCATGTCTGTGGAAATCATATGGTGATGCTCTAACAAAATGGTTTGAATCTTAATTTAAAGGACCGATATGTATCATATTTACTGTAATAAATCATAAAATGACCATGATATGTCATCAGAGATAAAGGAAACATGCAAAAGTGAAATACTGGCTTCTCCGACAACAATGCAATGTCCAGTATGTTCTCCTTTTGAAATTTCCATTCCGGTCCAAAACGTCCGGAATGTTTTTGTTTTGGCCGGTGTGATCCGTCCACGGCCCATTTCAACACCCTGTTGCCACTTATGAAACAAATTGGCACACAGTCACAGCATTTTGCAGCCATAGAAGCAGGCAAACAAACAAACTGGATCAACAGACAAAATGTCACGTTAGATTCTACCCGACCTAAAAAGCCTCGGCACATCTCTCTGTTATCAAGGCAGCGAGTATTTGAGACACAGCCGGTGAGGTGATTCCGACTACTGCTGCTGGCCAGAGGCCAATGTGGTCATGTCTAGAAGGTAACCCTCAAATTGCAAAAACGTGGGCTAACTGCTATCAGTCACATTGAAGGAGCAGACAGGCCACGGCTCCAATGTTTTGAATTTGGACTGCTGTTACCCATTTTAAATGCTAGCTGTCAGTTTCTTTAAATTGTGTTGTTTAAATATTTTCCCCAAATAAATCTAAATACATTCATCCTCACACCTAAGCTTATCAATATTATACTTTACGAATCCTTGATCTATAGTAAATGTTGGAGCATTTCTTTGATTTAAGCATTTATATTTTCCACAGCATCGCTTCTGTTCTATTAAACTGAATTTACTCAGAGTGCACTCTTGTTTTTCATTTGTCTGTAGAACAGAAATGTATGTATGTATCAACATTGTAGATGAAATATTAACCTGAGAATGCTATAGTATGCTCACATGTTAAAAACTGTCCAAACACCTTCTCACTAAAAATAGTACCCCAGTGATTTACAATTGCATTTCCATAAAGTTGGGGAACTCATAAGAAAAATGACTGAAAAAAGAAAAGTCAAAATCAATACAGGGTGAGATATCCTGACATTTAATTAAACCCAAACTCCAAAACATCTGGATCCTACAGTTTCCATAATGTAACTTGAGGCGTCTTTTTGTTATATCCTCCCACCTGGTAAAGACCTACATCTTTCCAGGCCCCTGATTTTGTTGACAAATTTGTCTCCAGAGCCACACGAGATACAGTATATCATACAGCTGTTTACACTGGCCGAATGCTACTCCACATGAATAGTAAGCTGATGTTGAGGTGTAAAATTGGTGGAGATTCCCTTTAAAAAAAACAGATCACCTCTCCACCCATTGTTCCTTATCGTTCATAAATAGTAAAGCATATAAAATGATGGTTACCATTATCACACAGAATTTCAGCTCCTAATGGATGAAGGATTTTATCTCATCAGGGTCTGGAGTAAACTTTCACTATGAAATTAATTTAAATGCAAAATGTTGGTAAATGAATACAGTAATGGCGGCCAATTTATGAAAAACATCACCTTAAAACCCACGTCTTCTGAACTGAACTATTTTCCAGACGTCAGCTCAATCTGGATTGAAGAACTTTGAACAGCCTTTATGCTAATGTGTACATAAATTGGCCAGCAAGGTTCTTGTGTTTCATGATAATACTAATACAAATAGTAATCCTACTGCTACTATTATTAGTAGTGCTACTGCTGCTAGTACACACAGATGAACCACATATTTCCAGAATCAAGATGAAATCCATTATAGAAGATATAGACTTTTTGGCTTGTCATAGCATGAAAAGCACAGGTGAAACACAGTGTGTTTTGTCCCAGTAAGTCATGCTAGTGAGCCAGCATGCACAATACCAGGACCCTGGAACTAGCTCATCTAAATGGACTGCAGTTGTTTTTAATGTTATCAATTATACCTGTGCTTTTGCTGTTATGACATGCCAAAATCTATTAGGCAAAATCAGGTAGCAGAAATGCATCCCCATTAGCACTGACAGTTTTACATACTCCAACAGTCCTAGTGTTGTGTTGAAGTTGAATATGTTAGATAAAAACTGTAAAAACTATTCCACTTAGTCATTATCCTATATAATTCAAAAGCTACTCAATGTTTCTTCGACACAGTGGTTCATTGTGGCATGCACGTGACTTTTGATTTTAAGACTAAAGAGAAAGAAGCACTTTATATTTTCAGTTAGCGGCATCAACACTACCACTCTGCGAAGTGCTGGTAGCAGCTCCTGGTATTTCTATGAGACAACTGAATACTGATTTGAATTTCTCTTTTGAGAAGATTCTTTTTTTGTGTTGAAGAGATGCTCAGCCTTCACCATCATGTGGGATGAACAGAGTGTCCTTTCCATTATAAAGCAGGAGCTAAAGAAGCCAGCGCTCTTATAAGAGGACATGCAACCAAAGTGCTCCCCCACACAAGAGTTAGAGTTCAGCTTCTTTTGTGTGAAATCCTACTTCCTTAACAGTCATCACATAGAAAGATTGGGAGAGGCTTCCATTGCCCCGCTTGTGCTCAAGACAGCTAATAAATGAGCACGTTTTAAAGGCAGAGAAGACGGGCCTGTGGCCTTTAGATTACACACATTCTGTTTTAGCCCTAACATGACCTCTAGACATGCAAGCAAGTTGTATGAGAAGTACATTTCCAAAGGTGGGTTGCATGTGTGTTGGAGAAAGAATACAGGTAATGGAAATGTGCAGGTCAACAAGAACGGAGGATGGATGGAAAGGTGGCAGTTCAAGAAAGAGAGTTGAAAGAAGCTAGAAATGTACAAAAGAAAACTCTGAAATGTTTTTGCTGTTTTGATCAATCTGACTGGATTTTGTCAATTATCTCTTGCAGCCCAGTGCCCAGCCAATGAGGAGCGGTCTTTGTCATCAGGAGTGATACTAAGCCCCGGGTTTCCTAGCAACTACCCCAACAGCCAGACATGCTCCTGGCTGCTACATATGGTTCAAGGTACAGTGTGTGACGAGGGGTTGCTGTTTGTATACATAGGGGTGTGTACATTTGTGTGTGTGTGTGTGTGTGTGTGTGTGTGTGTGTGTGTGTTGTACAGTTTGACAGACTGTACTGCATGGAAAATGTATGGAAATGCTGGTACTGTACAATTAGGGCTGTCAATTAATTAAAATATTTAATCGCATCATTGTCCGTGATTAATCGCAAATTAATTGCACATTTTTTTAATCTATTATCTGTTCAAAATGTACCTTAAAGGGAGATTTCTCAAGTGTTTAATACTCTTATCAACATGGGTTTGGGCAAAGATGCCTTCTTTATGCAAATGTATGTATATATTTATTATTGGAAATCAATTAACAACACAAAAAAATTATAATTATTGTCCAGAGACCCTCACAGCTACTGAATTTAGCATAAAAAAATATGCTCAAATCATAAAATGGCAAAATCAAGCTCAACAGGCAACAACAGCTGTCAGTGTGTCAGTGTGCTGACTTGACTATGACTTGCCCCAAATGCATGTGATTATCATAAATTGGGCATGTCTGTAAAGGGGAGACTCGTGGGTACCCATAGAACCCATTTTCATTCACATATCTTGAGGTCAGAGGTCAAGGGACTACTTTGAAAATGGCCATGCCAGTCTTCCTCGCCAAAATTAGTTAAGTAAGTTTGCAGCATTATTTAGCCTCCTTCGCAACAAGCTAGTATGACATGTTTGGTACCAGTATCTTCATCTGCACTTTGAGCATAAATATGTATAAAAGTTTGTTTGTGCCTCCATGCATTTGGGTATGTGTGTGTGTGTGTGTTTGTAGTATACTTTATATTGCACATTACAGGTTTTTGGACGTGTTTGTAAATGATTTTGTCTTGTTTCCCAGGTTACACCATCAATATCTACGTAGAGATGTTCCACAGCGAGAAACAGTTTGATGAACTGGAGATTTTTGATGGTATACAACGCTTTACCTCTCTATATTTGCTACCCCTACACCTAACACATAACACACACAACACAGCATCACAGAGACATGCACGCACACACATACTCGCACGTAGCTTTAATTCATGTTTGTTTATGAAAAGTAGCACAACAGTTAATAAGATGCACAACACTTAATTCTCATTTGTGGTGTTGGGGAATTTTCCCCGCAGGAGTTCCAACTAGGTTGTGTAACAGTAAATTTGAAAGTGTGCAGATGAGCTTGTGTGTGTGTGTGTGTGTAACTTCACTTTCTTCTTCTTTATTTATTCATATTTATTTACATAGTATATTAAGAACTTTATATAACTTTATAAAGCCAGTAACAACTAACAGTGTTTTGTTAGGATTTTTGCCAGGATATCAGCTCTTAAAATCACCAGACCCGTTCACAGCGCCCACAGCTTAGGTTGTTAAACAGCAAACATCAAAACACAAATTAGATCTCACTAGCTTTTGAAATATGTGATTTGTATTGGAATCCACAAGCAGGGATGAGCTTATACAGTACTAATGTGTGTATCCTGCTCAGCTCTGTCTATTTGTATTTACCTTGCCTGGTCCTAAACAGACTCGAGCCGCCTTTGATGTTGCCGACAGCAATGGCACCATTGTGGAGTAGGCGGCTGTGACTGGAGTTGTTCCTGAACTTACTTCGGGCTCCTTCAACTGCTTGGTTCAAACAGCAGACATTAGCACAGGTGGATGGTTGTGGTCGATAAACCTGAGATGGAGCTAAACAATATGGTTCAATCAGAATCATGTAGAACAAGTAATTTGGAGGTACTTAGCAACTTAATGATGCTGCCACCTTCATGTGCTGCATGTCTCAGAAACAATAAAACACATTCTGACTGCAGCATATTGTTCATCTCTGTCTCAGGTTAGGCTAATATCCATCTGGGAGATTGTAAGATTTTGGGAATTTGGGAATTTACTGATACACACATATGAAAGAAGTAGTTCCCCCAACACACAGACCTCTAAACAAAATGACATATTGTACATGTGTGCATATACATGAGGATATATACAGTATACTGTACACACAGCTGTTCTGAAGTGTCATTTATTTGTTTCTCTAGGATCCTCAGGGCAGAGCCCTTTGCTTGTCGCTCTAAGTGGTAACCACTCATCTCAGCTGAACTTCACATCTAAAACAAACCAGCTCTACCTACGATGGTCCACTGACCATGCAACCAACAAGAGAGGATTCAAGATACGTTACTCAGGTACATACAATATCTTTAATTTTCTATCATTCTTTTTTTTTCCTTTACACTGTTTATAATCAGCCGCTTATGTTATCATTAGAGAATAATATCAGCAAAATCAAACACCAGTTATCTCCTTATCTGTTTAAAAGTACAGTGTGTAGGATTTGGCGGCATCTAGTGGTGTGGTTGCAGATTGCAACCAACTGAGTACCCCTCTGCTAACTCCTCCCTTTCCAAGACTGCGGTAACGTGAGCTACCGAGTGCAAAACCGTGGTAACGCTGTTCGCCTCGCTCAGAGGATCATCCTTACCATAATAACACTACTCTAACAACAACGGAAGTCAGACGGCGGCTGGCAGTACCTCGGTTTTGCACTCTGCAGCTCACGTTACCGACGTGTCGGAGAACTACCGTGGCCTTCAGGTAACGTAAAAAAGCAAAAAGACTCTCTCTAGAGCCAGTGTTTGGTTTGTCCGTTCTGGGCTACTGTAGAAACATGGCGGAGCAACATGGCAGACTCCGTGAAGAGGACCCGCTCCCTATGTAGATATAAACGGCTCATTCTAAGCTAACGAAAACACAATTCTTAGTTATAGGTGAGTTATGAATATTATATTTAATTTCTGAGAGATCCCCAAAATGTTACACACTGGCCCTTTAAATTAAAATGAAGTGTAACTGTGCATTGAAATTACAAAACTACAATGTGAGGTTTTTTTACGCAAAGAAGAAGATGAGTGTCCTACCATGTCAAGAAAACAGTCATGTCAGCTGTCTCCTCTGCTTTATCTCTGCTGTTTTTCACACAAATGAAATTGTACCCATCCTGCTGTGTTGAGAAATCTGCGACTAATGTTGGCTGAAGTGATTTGTCTCTAATAGCATGAATGAATAACCAACCCCGGCGCCTTTCTTCTCATGAAAGTGAATTTATGCATCAAGGATATACAGTAGGTACCTGAGCCGTGATCATTTAGAAGACACTCCTAATTGGAAACGTTCTCTTTAATGCATCAGGCTAATTAAGAGCGAAAGAGAATTAGGGAATTCACTTTGTTAATTTGACAATTTGTTTCAGATTGAGTGTATTATCTCTATTTATCTGCAGGTTCTTGCCAACACTGTGGTGTTCTGATCATTAGCTCTGTCCGGTTTTTCAGCTGCTCCTTAATCACGGCTTTTAACTTGTTCTTGTGTGAAGAATTTCTCGAAGATGACCACCGATTTCAGTCATAGCAAATTCAATTTACAGTGACACTGATCCTGTTTGGACTTGAGAGGAGTGCGTCACAAGGTCGGTCTCCTGGCTCTCTATACTAAAAAAAAAAATGTGTGATGTATTTTAGTCTGTGGGTTGTATCAGCACAATGGCCTGAAGTAATAGTATTGTCTTTTCCCCATGGTGTTGTATTGCCCTGACAACTGCAGCTATATAGAGAACAGAAATTTATAGATGAGAGATTTCACTTACACTTACCAAACACTATTAATGCTCTGGTGAGCTTTATATTGAAGCACAGTATGTATTCTATACGTATGTTTATCAATTGCTTATGAACTTTGTCTTCTTTTTGAGGTTGAAGACTTGGTTTTGGAGTTCACAATTAAGTTTAGATTTATGGTGAAGGGAATGTATTATGTCTATGAGGGTCCTCATAAATATAATTCAAATTAGTGTGAGTGTGTATGACTGTGGGTCTAAGTTGCCTACGACTTGGGCTCTAACAGCCGCTGCTGCATTTTTCTTATCATTCTTTAGATTGTCCATGCTTGCTTTAGCTGCGAAATGGCCTTGGAGACATTGTTCTTAATTGCATCATGTGTATATATCCACTGACCTTTCTAAAAGCAGCAATAGACTCATCGCTCGCGCACAAGCTTCATGGTGATTCAATTAGAAATCCCACTCCTATCTTTCTATCTCTGCTTCTCTACTGTATTTAATTTTTTGCTGCACTTAGGTCAGGCTGTAAACAATTGTGGGAGTTAGTAAGTTTTAAGTATCAGCAATGGTACTGTAGTAGTATGAATAATATTCATCTCAGCGTATTTTTTTACAGCATATGTGTGTGTGTGCATGTGTGTTTATCACATAAACATTTAGGGCCTTGTATTAGTCAGCTAGAGCTATTTCAAATGGAACAAAAGCCAACATGAACAAGTTTGTCAGTATGTCAGGGACACGGTATTGGTAGCTGTCACAGATGGGTAAAAAGATTATGACAAAACAAAACTGAAAGTATTCAGTATAATTATAAAATCAGGCACTGTGTTGACACTTTATTAATGTAAAATATAGTAGATTATGTCAAGGCTATGGTTATTTGTAGGACTAATGGAACTAGATATGGACGTTCAGATGAAGCTGCTTAACCATAGCATTGCCTTTTTGGTTTCTTTAGCAAGTGGCCGTGATATAAGCACAATGATATACTGCAAGGTATCCCATTATAGTGTGTGTCATTCTTTGCCTCTGCATTGTCCATTACCCCTGCAACTGATGCACAAAGACTCTGCTGACTCTCTCACCGCATGTTCCAGTATAGCACATTGCACAGGACATGTGCTTTCACGTGCACAATTACAACATTCGCAATCTATTGTTTGACATGTATTTCTCTTCATTAAGTATTAAGGAACTGAAGGACGAGGCCTTCGTCCCCTGACTGAATGTTTCTGCGACCACAGAATGATCATGTTAGAGAAGTGGAATGATAAACTTTATGGTGCAGATAGAGCAGATTGATTTTAGAGCAGGTAGAGTGAGCAAAAGAGAGAGGCCCATATGACTCATTGGGGAGAGGGAGAAATAAGATATTTCTTGGAAAGAAGGGCTTATAGATGAAAATGAAAATTACAGTAACTCTGTTGTCCTGACTGGAATGGGAAAGTCGTTCCACCAGCGTGAAGCCAAAAGGGAGAAGAGCCAAGACCAGGTGGAGCAATGACCACATCGGACAGGGAAGGGAGAGCCAAGAGGCCCATTGTGGAGTTTTCTGCCGGATGTTTAGATTGTTCTCCACGCTCTAGCGGTTATGCTTTTATACTCCAGGAAGACAAAAACATTGCTTTACTTGAAAAGCTTTCAGCATAAGTACTTTATTTGCTTCCAGTTTTTAAGTAATCTGTTTGTGTAAGTAACTCGTTCTGAGGCTTGTGATTGGTTGTATGTTGATTAACTTACTGATACTGTTGCTAGCTGTAATGCCAGAAGGGACATGGATTATATTTGATATATCTTTTATCCAAAGTAATGGGAGCATTAGTGACATTATTTCAAGACACACCTTTTTTCACTAAAACGGCCCAAGAAGCTAACCTTCAATTGTCTCTCCTTTAATTATTTTCAGCATAGAAAATGAATTAGACTAGACTGGTAATTGGTAGAGTTCTGTGAAGTGAGAACACAGAGAAATACTTTTTATTAAATTGTTCTTTCTCTCTCTCTCTCTCTCTGTTTCTCCAGCTGCCTACTGTAGCATTAATGATCCTCCAGTGAACGGTGGCGTGGTCAACCGAACCAAACTCCGTCCAGGTAGCAGACTTCAGTTCTACTGTAACCGTGGTTACCGTATGATAGGCTCAAGCAACGCCACCTGCAGGCTCCACTCCAATGGGCTTTTCCAGTGGGATGCACAACCACCTTTTTGTCAAGGTAAAATTTATAACACATTCTTCAACAAAGTTGACAAGCATTAAAAACTTGCAGTTTGAGAAGGATTCCCCCTTGAACGCTTCTCTCTTTGTGATGCGGCAGCTGTCTCATGTGGAATCCCTCAGTCGCCGGGCAACGGCAGCTTCCATGCCAACCAGTACACCGTTGGTAGCCAGGTCACCTACCACTGTAACCATGGTTTCCACCTTGACCCCGGTGTTCAAATGACAGCAGTGTGTTTGGAGGAAGGCACCTGGAGTAATGCTGCCTCAGCACCCAGATGCCTACGTAAGTGTTATTTAAATATGATTTAAGGGCAGTCAAGACTGTAAGTTGACAAAAAGAGAAAACAAATCTTAAAGGAATACTTCACCCTTAAAACGTTGTTTGCATGTCTCCACAGTGAACGTGTCAAATCTGAAAACAGACGAAAACGTAAATACCAAGTAAATACGGAGTAAATCCGAAATAAATTGAAGTAAATGGAGGCCAGATTTAACAACAGCAAAACATCTGTTTACAAACTCTCACACAACTCAAGCTGTATAATCCAAGTCTCATTTATTCCACTCGTATGCTCAGTACTTCCCAAACACATGCATTTTCGCAAAAATTGTCCTATCTAGAACACTTCCACCACTACCGTCTCATGCTTGTGTATGTATGCTCCGATTCTGTGCATTTTTTTAGTTTTTTTTATCAAACTGCAGTTCCCAAGGTCATGAGTTAAATTTCACATTTCATTCAGAAAATGTATATGGCCAAATAAATTCTGGTGGCGTTACCTATATATAAAGTATACAGCATATATTAATTTATAAATTATCAGGGCTGTCAAACAAGATAATCACACGTTGACGTGCATTGTTTTTTTCAAAGGGGTCCCTTGACCTCTGACCTCAAGATATGTGAATGATAATGGGTTCTATAGGTACCAACGAGTCTCCCCTTTACAGACATGCCCACTTGATAATCACATGCAGTTTGGGACAAGTCATAGTCAAGTCAGCACACTGACAGGTGTTGTTGCCTGTTGGGCTTGAGATTGCCATGTTATGATTTGAGCATATTTCTAATGCAAAATGCAGTACCTGTGAGGGTTTTTTGGACAATATCTGTAATTTTTTTATGTGTTAATTGATTTCCAATAATAAATATATACATACTTTTGCATAAAGCAAGCATATTTGCCCACTCCCATGTTGATAACAGTATAAAATATTTGACAAATCTCCCTTTAAGGTACATTTTGGACAGATAAAAACTGTGTGGTTAATGGCGATTTAACTATGGACAATCATGCGATTAATAGCGTTTAAATATTTGAATCGACTGACATTCCTATAAATGATAGATTATTACGATTCATGTGTTATTTAGTGTTGACATGTAGTATGTTAACCATATGGAAGCAAATTGCGTATGATTAAGCACAGAAATGAAGCTTGAAAACCATAATTGAATCTTTCATTTAACAGTAATTTCATTAAATTTTATTTTCCAGCGGTCCACTGCCCCAGCACTGAGGGCACCTTGTCAGATCACATGACATCTCGCCTGCTCTCTGGTAGGCTGGGAGAGTTTGGTTCTATGGTGATGCTGGAATGCTCAACAGGGTTCTATCTGGGCGTGGGGCATCGGACTCTTCGCTGCCTCGCCAACGGGACTTGGGAGGGGTCAGATGACCTAGCCACATGCAAGAGTAAGTACTGATATAATGTGAACACCATTGTGACTATCCTGTGCAAAAGAAATCTCAACTGCTACTGTCAAATCATCTGACCTCTTGCCCTCTGAGCAAGACAATAAACCTCCACTGTGATATTATGTTTTACTCACCTCCCCCGACACTCTGGATGACATATAACTATTTATGAGTCTACGCAGACCTAGAGCCTAGGATTTTATTATAAGAGATTAATTTGAAACTGTGTTGATACACATATATTCACATACCTGTATATGAAATTCTTCAGTCATTTGTACTCTGCACTGCACAGATCAGTTTTAACCTCTTATGTGATGTTAGTTACTGATATCAAAACCTTTCTTGGATGGGGAAGAGAAACCATATAAATGAAGGGTTAAAAGAGAAACCTCAAACATTCACACATACAGCAGACACACCTGCATGAGCACCGAACACTAAAAGATTATCAAAAGAATAAAACATCATTGCATTTGCTGCCACAACCTGTCACGAATGAGTTATCAAAACAGCGTTACAAGCAAAACAGTTAAGGAAAAGTCAGAGAAATGTATTCCTCTGTGTGCCAAGAAAGCGTGAGCCGTTCTTGGTTTGAGTGGAAGCATGGCAGTGTATAATAGATCGGCAGAGGTCTCAGTTTGATGGTAGGAAAGGGACAGCTTGAGAGGGAGTTACTTTCTGTGTGAGTGTGTGTGTGTTTATCCATTCCTCTTACTACTTCTTTTTTAAATGAGTTACCAGGGGTATCTTTACCACTGCACATTGGGACTGTGATAACTATTTAAACAGAACGCGGCTGGTGCTTCCTTAATGTGGCGTATATCTGAGCAATAGTGGAAGATTGTTTTTTCAAATAGAGTGTTACTTTGCAATGTGCCTTTGCTGCTTTTTCATAAAGGGAAGTTATAAGAGAGCATTGTGACTTTGAAAACTTTCCAATGAGCTACAAATTTTCTTCGCATTGCATAATATATGACATGCCAATGAAAAAGTGAAATGGGTATGTAAAAAAAAAAAAAAAAGATTAAAAATTGAAATCTATCAGACCAGTGGTTTTCAAACTTTATATTTCTACATTTTCATTTAAATCTTAATTTTTTTATGTTCCAGTATTTGAGTCGACCTACCTAACACTGCAGTAGCTCTGAGGGATTTGACAATGTAACAGAAATCTATTCTTCAAGTTGGCCAGGGGTTTCAAAACAGTGTCTCCGAGGATATTAAGGATAAGAAAAGATCTTAAATCTTCTGACCTAAATCTAATTCAGCCAGGTATCGCATAGGACAACTACATTTACAGTTGTTATATTTAGGATGACTTATAGTGTCATCTTACCTACAGTAACATTATGACGACCTTTTTTTTTTTGAAAACACAGAAATATAACGATACCAGTTACCCCCTAATGTTATGTAATATGTCTTTCTGTAACAACATGATCTTATCATATTTATTTTATTTTTTAGTTATCTCCTGTGGGGATCTTCCTTCTCCACCCTTTGGGACCAAACTGGGGACGTTGACGACATTTGGAGCAACTGCAATCTTTATGTGCAACCATGGTTACACGCTGGTGGGGTCACATGTCAGAGAGTGCGGTGCCAACGGTCTGTGGAATGGTGCAGAGACCAGGTGTCTAGGTAAGGTCCATTAAATGTGATAGGATTTACACTACACTGTGGTCTGTCCCTAGGCCACTTTAGTTTCAAAATTAACAATCTGATCAATAATGGAAGTAAATTCAGCAGGTTAAATGATGGGAATCATTAAAAATAGAAAAGAGGGAACGTTTATTGAGAATGATCATATTTGTACACATTTCTGTATAAAATAGGAGGATAGGAGGATATAATGTGTTCAATATATATATATATATATATATATATATATATATATAAAAGATACATAATGTGATGAGAATCTTTCTATTTGTCTGCAGATATATACTATATCTTGCACAACTTGTGTAGAGAGGTCTAAGCTGTGTGTAGGACTTGTGTCAGGGACGTTTTGTAAAGACTTAATTTCTAATGGAAATGTATGAGCATATCATTTTTACACCCAAGCTTTATTAATAGGTGGGATTGCTACAGGTGTCTGAGTAAGGTCTATGGAAATTAGACCAGCAAAAAGTAAGATAAACTATGCACATGCCTCGGTAACTCAAATGATCTACTACTACTGAGACATTTTATTACTGAATACATTAAGGGCTTGATTTAGACCTTCCGTAAGCACTGACCAGAGATGATTAATCCTGATTTTAAATACTGTACACACTCTACTCCACTGATTCAGCCTTGGAGTTACATGCCTGAATAAGAAGCGTCATGCAGGATGCATTTTTTATGTGATGAATGTATTAATCAATTCTACCCTCACATTATTAATCTGAGATTCTGATGTTAACAAGGGCAGAAACAAATGTACCTGATGAAAAAAGAGTTTACATTTAACTAAATCACAATTTAATCACTTCTACAAATGTGGATTTTATGTGGTTAAAAACCAGTTGGCTGTGCTGCATTTGTTAAAACAGGCTGCATATGCACTGGGTTGGGATTGAAAAATGATTATAAACATAAATAATTAGAGAATTGATAGTAACAGGTAATGATAAAATGTTCTGATTTTCATCCAACATAAAGTGGCCAACCTTAATGATGTTATTGTAATTAAGGTTTGTGAAGTCCTTTTCTATGAGGTCTTTTATTTTTATATTAAAAAATATATGCTTAGGGCTCCTATTATTTTCATGCTGACTTAAAAAAAAATCAGAAATGTTTTCTAATGTATAGATCATAATTATGCTCAATTATTTTCACAAGGTAACACTTGTGTTATGAGAACCACAATCCTCTTATGGAATTTATAATTCATTGAAGAATTGTGTCTCTTTAAAGTAAACAAAACATCTGCTCCTCACAATTAGGAAAGGCTGTAATTGGCAGCATGTAACGTGCAGCGTTTTACACATTCCTCTGTGTATTCAGGAGGCACAAATATTGATGACACAATTAATCACAATTTGCTTCAGAAGAACCCTCAAACATATTTATTGCTCTAACCAGTTTTGGTATTCATGATAAAAACATGTTTATATCCTAGTGGTTTTATAAAATCAGACATCTGGGACAGTGATTTTGAGAAGATGGTGTTTAGAAAAGTGGGAGAAATAACTGCATTACATCAACAGTAATCTCCAATGAGTTTTTGCAAAAAAAAATGATCAATGTTCTAGATGCCCGTTTTCAAAGTATTAATCATATTTTGAGAAAGTGTTTTATGTGTAAAGCATTTGAGAAATAAACTATATTAAATGCCCAATACATCAAAGTAGTAAGTAAGTAAGTAAAAAGTACTGGGCCTCAGTCATTGACTTCATGAGGCACAGAAACATGAAGCGAGGATAGACTCGGGTGACTGGTTTCTTAATAGTTGAAATGGTATTGAATACTATTGAGTGATTCTCCACACCTAAGCTCTCAAGATGTGTCCTGCAATTCATGCGCTTAAGTTCTAAGAAACCATGAAAGAATGTGGTACTTCGATACCACTTGGAGTACGCAGAGAAATCGTGTCAATGTGCTGATTTTAATAGACCTTTAGTGCAAGTATTGAGACAGCTCCTATACATTGTTTGGCAGTCTAACTGTCTAACTTTGGCAGTCTAATAATAGGTGTTTTAAGGTCGTAACTATGGGAACATTGAACTAGCACTGATTTAAAGCCAGAGATGGGGAAAGTGACTTTAAGTTGTTTTTCATTATACTGCATTAATCTCTATCATTTTGTCTCCACAGCTGGCCACTGTGACTCTCCAGATCCCATAGTCAATGGGCACATTAGTGGAGATGGCTCTAGTTACCGTGACACTGTGGTGTACCAGTGCATGTTAGGATATCGTCTAATCGGCACATCAGTCAGGATCTGTCAGCAAGACCATCGGTGGTCTGGAACAACACCCGTTTGCGTCCGTAAGTTCTTTATGATACCAAAACCATTGTAGTGCATCTGTATTGTATGATGATTCATTGCTCTTTCAGTTGATGTGAAAAGCTAAAGTGATTTTCCTATATATAGTAAATCCATTACACACAAGAGTCTGAAAAGAAATCCCACGTTTTAGGCCTCTCTGGGTTGAAATTGTTCTCTCAATGACTATCTCTGCTGCATCTGTGTGTCTCAACAGAAACTTGAAAAAGTCGAAAATAGCACAATGCTCCACATAATGCTTTTTCCACACCTCAAATTTCTCATCATACTTCTCTCTCCTCCCTCAGCGATCACATGTGGTCACCCCGGCAACCCAGGCAATGGGCGGACCAATGGCAGCGAGTTCAACCTCAATGATGTTGTCAACTTCACCTGTAACAGAGGTTACATCCTCAGTGGGAATGCTCGTGCTCAGTGCCGACTCAACGGACAGTGGAGCAGCCCCCTGCCTGTCTGCAAAGGTCACAAACACGTATATACTTACAGACTTATACCCATGTACATCACTGTCAATGCTTTAGTTGTATCAGATTAATATGCATACAAGAAAGATGGTGTTGGTTTTCTTCAGTTTAACTTCTGGTATGTGTTAAGAACTAGAAAAAGTATTTGTGCACACATGCTTTACAGTATCATTATCACTTACAAAAATGAATTGACTGAGATAACATAGTTTTACTGATGTTTCCACCTCCTCAGATCCAAGCAGCTGGCGAGTAAAATGTCATCATAAAACCTTAAAACCATGCATTTTAGATGGTCAGCATGTATTCAGTATTTGTTGGCCCGATTTGCTTCTAGCTACAGTATGTCAACTGGAACATTTTTGGCCAAATCTGCTGCCAGCAGACTGTAAAATTGAGAACTGAATAATTGTAGCGTAAACACACACTTAACATTAAGCTGTATTCAGCCACAATCAGTGTGGTGTGTCTCTAAATAGACTAACAAATTCATACGTGCGCACACACAGCTGGGTACATGTCCAGAGACACGTTCTTCTACTCTGCTAACCATGCGTAGTCGTTACACTACAAGCCTCCCCAGACCTCCAGTAGTGTAACAGTTATATACTAAAGCACGCACACACAGGCATTCTGCACAGCAAGGAGAGCAGATCGATTTCAACGTAGTTGTTCACATGGGTTTTCCATTGAGGGGATTCATCCTCGCTTGCTTGCTCTCTCCATCTCCCTCACTTTTTCTGCTTTATCCCTCTCTCCCGCTCTCTCCCTCCCAGCAGCAGCTGTCAATTATGAGTCTGAAACTTTCTTTGTTCCCATAGGGTGCCAGACACACACACACACACACACACACACACACACACACACACACATATCCATGTCCCCCATGGACTTGAATTTGAGTGAATGTCAGTCTCCCCGGTGACATGTGGAAAATAAAACTCCACTCTTATTGGACTGGCATCCACCCAGAGAGCAGAGCAGAGTAAAAAGGACCAGAGGAGAGAACAAAGAACTCCAGAAAACAGAGCGTGGTATGACAAAAGAGCAGTTTAGAGAAGACCGGAACAGAGCAACAAAGATAATCTGAATTTGTAACACTGTTATTCAGGGTTTAGTATCCTGAAAGTACCCAAATATGTCCTGTTTGCTCGTGGTTGTTCTGTAAAATTTCAGCCACATCATATTCAGACTTGGTTCATTTAGCTGTGCCCGAAATCACTTCCTATTCACTGTGTAGCGCACTAAATTTACTGTCCACAGTTTAATTTTAGTGCTCTGAGTGTGCCCTTCTGAGTGTGAAATTTATGCACTATTCATTACACGGCTTTGCTGAATACTCTATTCTGCGGCGATCTACGGTCTGTTATTGCTTTATAGCAGACCGTTACTATGTATAACAGACCGTTGTTAAAGACGCAGTTCTTATCTCGGACTCTGTAGGACCATTTTTGTGTCAAATTATTGATTTATTAAGTAAGTAGCTGTGTAATAAGCAGGATAATAAACATGAAATAAACCCCTTCAGGGCGATGCAAGACCCCGATGCAAACCTGTCAGGGTTTATTTCACAACAATGACCGGTTCACTGTACGATATTCCTTACATAGTTACCTAAAAAATTCCCACAATGGAATGATTAAATAGCATCCATGGCATATCTACTACTTTTCACTTTTAATCCGACAATGCAAGGGTGATATAAAGGCTGATTAATTAGAGTCCAAAATATCAATTTACTTCTCACTTTAGATTAAACTGTTGCCTGTCTATTATAAAGGGAGTAGTGAATGCCTGATTTGAATGATTTCGGACACAGCCAGAGTTACTTAATATCCGAATGATAGTTATTCCAAATTAAGGAAGATTTTTGAAGTGTTTGACTTTTCTCTTCTCTTCTCTTCTCTTCTTTTCTCTTCTCTTCTCTTCTCTTCAGAACTGTAGTATTTGATTACTAGTTGTCTTTGCACAATCTGCTGTATATCCATCTATGTCCATGTGAAGCGTCAAATTATAAAAGAAGTTATCTCAAGACTCTTTTCATATAGAGCAGGTCTAGACCATACTCTGTAATGTAGAGACCCAACAAGAGATCCCCCGTGAGCACATATTCTTATGTGACAGTGGCAAGAAGGTCTCTCGTGCGAAACAAAATCTTAATCTCAATGAGACTGCCTGATTGAATAAAGATTAAATAAATAAAACTATTTAAATAGATTCTAACTGTGTCCTCTGCTCTCTTTTACAGTGGTAAACTGTTCTGACCCCGGCCATGTGGAGAATGGTGTGCGCCAGTCTGGCCTACGTTACCCAGAAGTCTTCAGCTACGGTGTAACTGTGTCAATCCACTGTAAACGAGGCTTCTACCTCCTGGGCTCTGCGCTCCTCACATGCCAGCATGATGGACGGTGGGACCGACCAATCCCACGCTGCCTAGGTATGGATGGACAAATACAGACAGTTTAAGAATTATTTGAATTGAGAGAAACAATGTCAAAATAAGTTTAGGAGACAAATGAGACAGAACGAGCAATAGATTGACATCTATAGGCCTATAATGAAAAGGTTTGTCCTATTGTGAACAGGTTACAGCTTTTGGGAATTCTGCAAAAAACAATGTCTACAAAAGTTTGTCATGCTGAACACAGGTAGTCTTGGGCAGGTGGTTTTCTATTTATTTTTCTTTATATTTGTCAGGAAAAGCCATTTGAGGAGTGAAATGGCTTGGAGAGCCACTGGGAGGAAGATGAGGAGCGAATGAGAAACTGAGAGAATAAGAGAAGGTTCAAGGGAGAAAATGGGAGGGAAGTAATCATAAAAAGAGGGCAAGAGTATGAAAGAAAGAGGCTTAAAGGTTTGAGCGAGTGTGTGTGTGTGTGTGTGTGTGTGTGTGTGTGTGTGTGTGTGTGTGTGTGTGTGTGTGTGTGTGTGTGTGTGTGTGTGTGTGTGTGTGTGTACAGAAAAAAAGGTAAGCATGTGTCTCTTAGGGCAATAGGCATTCTTGTCAGAGAGCTACCATGGCCGATAGAAACATTGAGATTAAAGTGGAGAGCGATAGAGAGAAGGAGGCTGATTCAGAGATGGAGAGAGAAGCACAGAGAGGCGAACGAGGACACAGTAACAGAGAGGTAGAGATGAGGAACTAGACAGAGAGAGGGAGAGAGGGGCAGACACTGGTGAGACGCCGGTGTCTGCGCATCGAGCATTACATTCGAGAAACAAGGTCTTATCGGAAAATTGGGGGGAGAGGGGTGATGACTGAGGGCAAGGAGAGGATGGAGTTATACAATTTGGGGTAAGGGGAGATATCGGAGGACCAGTCATTTGGCAGAAATAGAAAATCAAGAGCAGTTTCATATCTGTGTCCTCCAGAAACGTGTGCTCTGTAAAACGTCGATTTTTCCTAAATTGAAGAAAAAAAATAGAAGATTTTTTTCACTGATGTCCATTGCTTTTACTCTGTGGAACGGTTTCTACTAGTTTTCTACCCAGAGGAGAGGGTGAGAGACTCTATGTTCTCTAAAGTGAATTTAATTTGAGATGAGTTTTTGGTTCTCTCTAAAGCTGTTCAATTAAACTCAGTAAACATAAGTTTTACTGACTATATACTGTCATACAGTGCAAGCAAAGCAGTAAGGGGTTCAATCATGTGTGAACCTGTATGTACAAGTTATTTGATAAAATTACAAAAGGCGTGCAACTAATGATTAAGGCGCATACCACATAACTGCAACGTCCTTGGTTTGACTTTTGTTGTTGCACGTCTCTCTCCCATACTTGCCAACCTTGAGACCTAAAATTCAAAACCAAAGCAGGGGTCTCGGGGTCCTCCTGAAAAAAAATTGAGTTTCAGAGACATTGTTTCTTGCATTCCGGTGACTTTTAAAGAATGAAAATAACAAAATAATTAGTACACTGCAACAGCATTTTTCTGTTAAAAAGGCCTACTTTTAATTTTACTTTTAATTCTTAGGAAAGAAAACTGAATAATTCACCCCTCTGGTGTGAACTTGCGTGAATCTCTGGCATAAACTAATATTCCTAAATTTGTATTCATTCATTAATCTTTGCCCCTGCTTGTCTTAGTACTCTCCATCTCTCACTGACTGAAGGTCCTTTCAGACACAACGGCGACTACGAAACCACTGCGCTCTGAAACCCATTATTTCCAATGGCTTGCGCCGCGCCACAGCGGCTTTTTGCTACATTGCGCCAAGCCCAATTGGACGCTGTGCTATTGTTGTATGGGGGGAAACAATAGGACTTATACACACAATACAGTGCCAGAAACAGGTTGAGATAATGAGAAGGAAAAGAAAGTATGAAAAATTACCATAAATCGGGGGAAATATGGGAGAATTATGAAACCGGGAAAGGGCCATCTATGCTCTCTTTACTGTCTCTACATCAAATAAAGGCAAAAATGCCAAAAGAAAAAGGATTAAAACAGGTAAGCAAAGGAAACCTACTGTGTAATATTCAAGTTGATAACAGATTTGTAAAACAAATGTCTTGTAAATTATTATCTAAAAGATCACAAGTTTTTCAAACTCGAATATAAAATGATAAGAAGAAAATATAAAAAACTTTTTTGTTTTTTTTCCCCCCACACTTAATGAATATTTTATCTGCTTATCTGTGTATTTTGGACAGTAAATTACAAATTGAATTTTGTCTTTGATGTGGTTCACACGACCCTCTTTCTATCTCTATTTTCTGTGTGTGTACTTTGACACAAACACACACACAAAGACACTTGTTAATTCACCCCCTTCCCTTGCTGTCACCCTCTCCCTGTAGCTGTCTCCTGCAATGACCCAGCTGCACCATCTAATGCAGTAGTATCTGGAATCTATAGTTGGATGCAGTCCCATACACACACACTTAACACCCTCTCTTTCAATCTCTCACTGTCTCTGTAGCCATTTCCTGTGGTGACCCGGGCGTGCCCCCTAATGCGGTAGTAACTGGAACGCACAGTTGGACGTACAGTTCAGTGCTGCAGTACTCCTGTCTGCCTGGAGGGGTGCTGGTGGGCAACGGTACACGCCACTGTCAGGAGGATGCCACGTGGAGCGGCGCGCCACCATACTGCACTGGTAAAGGCACACTGATTGAAGCATGCCTAGTGGTTTTCAGCTGGTAGAATGCAAGACCATAGATTGTAATGCATTTTCATACAGGCTGTTCAAAACAGGGACGTGCTTGCTGTGTTTTTAAATCTAAAGCAATAAGCCAGCAATCCCGGCCATTGAAATTTAACAGCATCTATATTGAGACTGCCAACGGGGAAATGTGTGTCATGAGATTACAAGAAATGCTTTTTGATGAAGATTGTGCAAAAAACAAATACTCATAGTTACTGTATTTATATATATATAAATCTCCTCCAGCCAAACAATTGTCAGAGTAAGCTTACCAGTAGATGATACTATATATAGAACAGGCCAAATACAAATAAAAGCTACAACAAAAAATCATTGCTTGAAATAAAAACTCTTAGTTAGTGAGCAAGGAAGTGTGTTGTAGCTCCAGCAGACACTAACTAGAACTGACAGGTAGATATGATTGACAGTCCCTGTGTTTAAGATTCCCATTTACATTTCAGCACCCGTTTCTTCAACTGAATTTGCTTTTGATGTTAGATCAGTGGGTACGATGTACTGTATTCATGGCAGTGGTAGACTGTTAACTAGGCCATACATTCTATAGCTGAAGGTTATTCTTCACAACGGTATCACAATAAAATGACACTGAGGTCTAAATGTAGCCTCACGAGCATGTGTTACAGGGCTAGACTTTTCGGTTTCCACAATTCCAAACATAAATAAATAACATAACATACCAGAAAATACATTATAATTTTAAATCAGCTAAACCATTTACTGACAAACTGTAGCAAGCTGTTTATAGCTTTGATTATAATTACCAAGTGGCAAATGAAGGCAACACAGAAGTGCCAAAAAGTGCAGTTCCTGTGTCACTTGCCACTCATAAAAGCAAGTCAATCCCCATAGACCCCCATGTTAAAATGCCCGTCTTTACAGCAGAAATAAGCATGTTTACAGCCTGGTACAAAAAATGGTTTTGGTCTCTATAGCTAATATCCCCGTTCATAACAACTGTACAGGGGGTTATAAAACTCACCCGTTTAAATTATATTAAGGCTTAAAGTAAGGCATGATTAAGGACGTGGCCGCTTTGAGTGACAGGTGGGTGCCGTCTCAGGTCGCTAGCTGCTAGCTGTCTGCTCTGCTGCGTGACCCGGCCTGCCTCAGCTCCACCAACGATCCACCTCTTTGCCTTGATTTTTGGATCAGCCAGGAGTTAGGCTGTATGATCACTACCAAGATGGTGACTGCCGGAGACACCCACTTTGAGCTTCACAACGGCTTTCCAGAAACCTACGGGTGATGTCACAGAGACTACGTCCATATTTTATACAGTCTATGATAATTCCTTGCCTTCTAGCTTCCTGATAACTAGCCACTCTGTGACCATGCTGCCCTTCCTTGCACATGGCTCCTCTTTACTCCACAAAAAAATTAAATCTGTCTCCCCTACATAAGACATAAGGAGAAAGCATTTCAACTTTTTTTAATTTGATTGTTAGTGCTTTCTTGAGAAAGTAGTATGTATCATTATTATTATCAAAGCAATCAATTATTTTACAAATACAGAGAAATGGACATGATGTGTTAGTCGTATAAACTGAGGGCCTACTATAAGTAACCTGGCTTGAGCTGCATGTGTAAGAAACAGGCAAGGGAAATGAAGTGGAAGAGGCCTGATTTACTTCTCAGCTTGTAAATGCTGCTCTACAGTAGGCTTACGCAGAACTACAACACTACAACGCTACAAATGATCATTTCCAAACTCAGCATCAACTGTCTCAATAGCTGAAATGCAATAGCTTTACTCTGCTGGCGTCAAAAAAAGAGCGCTCAGCAAGACAGAATCCATCCTGCAGCTGAAGACCTCATTGAGATGCAAGACGCTGCATTTGGAGCTGTACCCTGTTAAACTCACAAATCCCCACCGATGGAATTTAAGCTGCTAAAATTGTGACACGCTCAGTGCTTTTAATGCTAGAACAATTTGGTATAGCCGAAATGCAAAGTTCAGCTCTACAGGGTTTGCGTGTGTGGGGTATGTGCGTGTACTGTACAGTATGTGTGTGTGTCACTGTATATGAAAAACTGAGTAGGCGAAATAGTCGTGCATTTTCTGCAACAGAGGTTATGAGATGACTAACATCACAAATGCTTTTTAGTTGATGTCGCTGACCTGTAGTGTGTATGCACGCCTATACTTATAGACAACCTTTTAGCTCCGTGTTTTACCATTTACTTACATAAAATCACTAAAACGTATTAGCAGACTAATGGACATCACTTGAATGCAGCTGTGGTTTCACATTAACTGTATCAAGTGTATTTGGATGTCTATGTGTTTACGTGTGTTTCTATGTTTGGGTCTCATCAGTTCAGGACTGTGTGGACGTGTCTGGCTGTTGGTGGGTGTTTGGTACATTAACCTAATGTCTCTTTTCTCGCTGTAGGTGTAAGTCCAGGAATCTGTGGAGACCCGGGGATGCCTCCCCACGGTGCCCGTCTGGGAGGGGAAGAATTTAAAACCAAGAGCCTGCTGCGTTTCAGCTGCGAGGCGGGATACAGTCTGATTGGCTCAGCCGAGAGGACCTGCCTTCACAACGGCACCTGGAGCGGCACACAGCCCGTCTGTCAAGGTGGGTGAACGTGGCGACGACTTTACGTGACTTATGTGGCTACGTGAAAATTTGACTGTACTGAAAGACGGAATAAAAGTCATTAGACACTTACACTGCAACTCACACTTCCAACTGCAAACAAAACACCTTCATGTTTGAGAGATAACATTTTTGATTCTAATTGGTTCTATAGAATTGAATATCTTGAATTTCTCCTAACGTCAAAATAGATATGTATGGTCTTTTGTACACAATATTCTTTTTTATATACACCCTTTATTGACCCTGTTTTATAGTAAAAGAAACTGCTGCTTGCTTTATACAGGGGACTTAGATTTGACAACATTGCATATGCTGAACTGTCTGTTTATAAAACTTCATACATTTTGATACCAAGTTATCCCTGTCTCATTTGAGGTTACCTTTGGGTCCCAACCCAGATTCTATGAAACATTGCTATAAAAATAAACATTGCTGTAAAATGAAGCACTGCAGATTTTATATAAACCCACAGTGTATTTGTGGCATATGGACTTAATTATTCAGCATTTTATGTGAAAATAAATCAGCCTCCGAAGTTAAACAGCTTAATCTTGGCTTTAGAGAATACAATAGCATCAGGATACTTGGCATGCTGGTGACAATAAGCAAACGTAGCAGACGGTAATCCATTACCAAACATAGTATAAATCACATTACATACATTGTACATTATATGTATTTTGTAAGCAAAGCTTACACATTGCTATTACAGTACATGCATGCATAGAGATGGATGTAATCCATAGTTAAATGTGTCCTAGGTACAGTACAGGTTTTCTTAAGATGGGTTTTCATCTAATCGCTGCAGTCTGTAATTCACTGCCAAACAACACAAAAACATTTACCGTGCCCTTTTGCCATATATGTAATTCAACAGGAAAAGGTCACATAATGTAAGCGATTAATGGAAGTAGCAGTTTGTAGAAAAAAAAATATGAAGATTCAAGTTTATGTGTGTGTGCATGTTTGTATCTGTGTGGCCCAGATACAAAAGATTGAAGTGTGTCACTCCGAACTGACTGAGCTGGATCTTCCACAGCGCTGCGGTAATAAAGTGCGTCCTATACAACAGCAGTTTTCAAAGACACTCTTTAAACCCATGGGGGTTTAGGGGAAATTAAAGTGGGTCCCCATAGTGTTGTAGAGACACTGGAATCCTAAGCTGCTGCCTGTGTTACCTTCCCTATTCCCAGCTATGTTGGAGAGGCTGAATAAAGCACTGCTGACATTAACTTCATTGTACTATGAAGCAGATTTTAGATTCAGTTAGATGGATGGGCTGTTCTAAGAGTAATTTAAGTGGATAGGAGTGGAAGAGTGAGTCATACGTTTCAGTGTACTCTTCTATATTATTGTGCGGCTGTGACTCAAAATACCATGAGTAGTCTGCATAAAGGTCACACTGACTTAAATGAGAAAAATCAACAATAGATCTACTCTATTCACATAAATAAATGTATTTGGCTGCTAAATTGCATCTTTTGTTTGGACCGTTTTATACCAAAATGCCATATATTTTGTTAAATAATTTTCATCTGCTGATTCACATTCAAAAAAATAAGTAATGCCAGTCTTAAAGGGATAGTTTGGGTGTTTTGAGGTGGGTATGTATGAGTTACTTATCCAGAGTCAGTGTATGAACCTATAGTAGATGGCGGTCGGCACGCCCCCAGCTTGGAGAAATCGACAGAAGTACTGGCACGGGAGCAAAGCAATACAGTGCTGTGGACAGGGCCAGCAGCAAAATGTATTTTAGACACCTAAAAGAAAGGCCCATCTAAAAAAATTGATACGCATTTAAGTGTACGTTATATTTAGAATATTCTCCGACGGCAAACTGAACTGAAAGTGAGGACAACGGTGTCTGCCGGCTTTGAAGAGAGCATAGATAAGTTTCACTTTCAGTTCAGTTCCCCGTCGGAAAGGGCCGTCTGACGGCAAGATAAAGCGGTGAATATATTCAAATTCATAATTTTGGTGCCAGCCCCATCCACGGCAGTACATTGCTTTGCTCCCGTGTTGGTACTACATGTCAGGGTGCGCTGACCGTCATCTACTGTAAGTAAAACACTGACTGTGGATAAGGACCTCATACAACCCCACATCAAAATACTCGAACTATCCCTTTATAAACGCTACTACTTAGAAACTGTTTTCCAAAAATCTCTCCGAATGTTAATAGAAACCCATAATGTGATTTTTCTTCATGCCAGTAATCAATATTTTCAGATGGTATCTCATTCAAAACTATTAAACAGTTTTCCAACTTTGTTTGGAGTTGAGACTGTACTGTGACAATGAGATATTGAATTTTTCTCCTTCTATTTTGAGCCTCTGTTTGCCTACATGTACTTAATCACTAACATCAAACTCTAGCCCTGTAGTCTTACCTTAGAGGTGTGTGTCTCTGTTGCGTGTGCGACAGCGTTGTGTTTGCGCAACACCAATTATTTATGTCTGTCTACAGTTGTTTTTCATTAAGCTAATAGTGGTTAAAAGCTGATTCAGAAAGGATGAGACATCTATCACTGAGACACAAACACAAAGAAATCCATACACACACACACACACAGACTGTTGCTCACAGCACGTATATACTAATAACACTCACAGACACAAACAGTGAGCTGCCGCAGACACACGCAAACACATGATGTGCTCCACCTACACACTCTGTCACACACACGCTCTTGGACAGGGCTTTTAAGGGCTCTAACTAATGAATCCCATCATTGGGTGTTTGATTGTTAAAGGCTGTCAGTTGTCATGATCTTATTAGTGAAATGTGCTGTGGTTGGTTGCTAATTCCTGTCTCTTTTGTGGATGTGCTGCGCCAGCAAACTTAAGCTCGATGGATCACTAGTTTAGACTAGAGACGCAGTCCTTCACCATTTGCATTCTTCTGTCCTCCAAGACAGCTTTGTCTTACAATCTAGCAGACCAGCAGTGGTTCAAAAACAAAGACGGCTAAGGATGCCTTTGATTTACCAAGGAAAACCTGTTACTACGTCTTGTCCCACAAGAACTAAGGATGTGCATTCCAAGCAAAAATACTATTCGGAAATCACTGTGAACACATTTTACCGGTAGTAACGTTACTACCAGCACTTGCGACGGTTAAAACAACGGAAAATATATATATTTTTTAAGATGGGACGAATAGTCACATAAACTAGTCGTTTTTTTTAAATTGAACAACTATTCAAAAAATCTAAAATCCTTACCCATCCCTAACAAGAACAAAAGGGAAGCCCTAAGATTCACTGTGAGAACAACGCATATAATATATAGGTCATGACGATCTTATTTAAAACACTGTCATGGCTCAACAATAAGGATTACCTGCTTGCCTGGGACAAGCAAAATGCCACGTTGGGCGGAGTAAATCTAGCAACTCAAAAAATAATCAGACACATCATTTTTTCTGGAGCTGATGATGGAAGTAGCTAAGGAGTGAGCAATCTTCCTTCTCATCTCTGATGAGAGTTGAACATGCACACTACCGATCGGGCACGCGTGAGAAAATGGTAGCAGGTAAAAACTAAATTTATGAGCAGAAACATGAAACGAGCATTTCAATTATCCTGGGAAGAGGAGTTTGTTGGGTGGCGTTAGAGGATGTGTGCAAAAAATTAATTTACTTAAATAAAGATTAATATACTTGAATAAAGACAACAAGACATTGTCAATTAACTTTGGTCTTCGTTGTTGTTTGATAACCGTTAATAAATAAAACAATTTGTATAGGGGCAAGTCAAAATTTACTTCCAAGTGGATTTCTTACCCTAAACATTAACATTGAACCCTGACTGTCGCATACGTATTTGCAGACCTCATGTTTGTAGATGTATCACCAGCCTCCTGCCAGCTTCTAGCACACACCACTGGAATACTGCACAGCTGCCATTCAGTGCTGGGAATCAATCCAACAACCTTTAGTTATTAATCAGCCTCACTACCTCAAGGACATATTTTATGTTATCTCTCGCTGACTCCAGTGATACGCTCATCATTGCAGCCTACAGCTGAACAGCCTTGAGTGACGGGGAGACAACATTTGTCACACTGATACTATCACTATGATTAATCACCGCTGTTTAATATTTCCTCAATTCTCAGCTGTATCCTGTGGTAACCCTGGCACCCCGGCACACGGCAGAATTGTCTTCAGTGACGGCATCACCTTCGGCAGCTCGGTGGCTTATGCGTGCTGGGACGGCTTCAAAACATCAGGCCTGACCACCAGACACTGCACAACAAATGGGACGTGGACAGGACAACCCCCAGACTGCACTGGTAGGATAGGTTTAATAAAAGTTCTTCTACTGTTACTATTGCTGTTGTTATTATTAGTGGTAACAGCAGGGGGTGTAGTCATTACTATGAGGAATTAGCAACGGTCGAGCTAGCTTCATTAGCTATAGCAATACAAGTACTACTGCAAATGGTTTCAGTGTTGGTGCGCGCACAGTGGTGTTTTTCTGTAATCCAACAGTCGTATAAATTGTTCATGGACTGAGCAACCTGCTGCTCCGCAGGTACAGGTCTGTACATGGGTAAGGTTGTTGTGTCTGAGATTTCTACTTGTATAGTTAAACAGAGCCAGACAAAGGTTTGGTAAAAAGGATGAAAAGAAGGTGGGATGTGCTTCAGGAAACTCAAGGAAGGCAGTCTGTGAAAGAGTTGAGTAGGAGGACAAGGTTAAGGGGCAGGCAAGTAAAAGCTTTTTTTCAGGCTATGCTAGAAAGCACAGTGAGTTATAGTAGTAGTAAAAAGATTAGATAAGACTGATGTGTCCAAAAATGTTACTGGCCTTGTGCACTTCTACACTACTGCAGGATTTCTGGAACAACTTTAAATACTGTATTCATGACTTGTCCTGTGAAATTTCTCTCGCCTCCTTCAGTGATCACTTGCGGAGATCCAGGCCAAGTAGCCAATGGGATCTATCTAGGAAGTGAGTTTTCCTTCAACCACACGGTGACCTACCGCTGTAACCCGGGTCACCTGATGGATCCACGTGGACGCAGCGTTCTGCGCTGCACTAAAGATGGAACCTGGAACCAAACCAAGCCCAGCTGTAAAGGTCAGAAGAACTAACACCCTAAATAACTGGGGATGCCACCTTACTGTGGAGACGCACGTATTCGGTTGGCACGTCCTGATTGGCCAGCTAGGTTTATGCAAATCTCAGTGGGAAAATGCGTGCGTGTGATTGGAGGAGATTACTACCCATAGAGTCCAGTAGAGGGCGGAGCCTGTGTGAGTCAGAACCGCCATGTGCAGTGCAGTGCAGAGCGACGGCGGTGGGGCACACACACTGGGCCTCACAGGCACTAACATGCACACGCGGCCGGACCGGCTACGTAAACAAAGCACAGAGAAGCTCAGATTACAACAGAGGGAGGGCGACTTCATTCTCTGCTCAGGTAGACATTACTTCTCTATGTCTTTACATAGAAAATAGTTATTTGCTGCTACATTAATGCTCTGAATACTGAATTTAGCACCTTTAAATAAGAACAGTTATAGTACTTCAATGCGAGCTGGCACACTAAAATAACAGCTTGTGTCTTTAACAATACCTTAGAAAGAGGCCAAGGGAAGATTAACATTGCTCCTTACAATAACAGGATGTTAAATCAGGGTTTATATCCTGAAACCCTTCTTTCTTCACAAACACAAAGGGGAAAATAAAAAAGAATGCATTAAAATAGAATGAGTTTGAGTTTTACAACAGCCCGTATTTAGAGTTAAGACTATGATACTCAACAACAGTAACAGGGAATGTTTCCTGAGATCCTCCCTGCCGTTTCTTCCCACAAACAGAAAATCTCCTGCTGGCTCCTGCAGTTGCAGAGGCTTTGAACTGAGATGAAAAAACTGAGAAAGCCGGCAGAGAGGCTACTGAGAGGGAACCAGAGAGTGATGTAGAGAGAGGGAAGCCAG
Organism: Sebastiscus tertius; assembly: GCA_916701665.1. Taxonomy (NCBI): domain Eukaryota; kingdom Metazoa; phylum Chordata; class Actinopteri; order Perciformes; family Sebastidae; genus Sebastiscus; species Sebastiscus tertius. The sequence goes on along the minus strand of CAKAOH010007861.1, from coordinate 51,472 downwards.
AGAAGTAGAAGATACTGTAGGTGGTAGAGAGTGAGACTGGGGCAGGAAGTTTAAAAGAGAAAATTAGAAGGAAAGAGGAAGAATGGGAAACAGTGGAGAGATACCGGTAGGAAGTATTCTCTTTCTTTCTTTTTCCCCCCTTCTGTCTTTTTTTCTTTGCCCTCCTTTGCATCTCACTCTTCTCCTCCTCTTTAGGTTCTACTTCTTCTGTTCACATGTTTTTGTTCAACACACCTGCTTTCATCCCCTCTGTTTTCTCCCACTTCAAACAATCCAAAAAGTCTTCATTTGATCCTGTTTTGGAACAACAGCTTCCTCCCACACAGACAAACATGCACACACAGAAACGTATTGAATGAAGAAGGAGTTGTGAGCCATAAAAGTGTCACTCTACAGGCAGAATGAATCAAGTGAGGAAGAAAGAGAGATTGAGCGAGGGAAGTAATGAGGAGGAGGCATAGGGGAACGTGGGAAAGAAAGGAGAGTAAAAGGGAGGGATGAAGAGGTGTAGTGGAAGAAAACATCAGATAACAAAGAGAGGAGACACAAAGAGAGAGTAACGCAGAGATTAAGAAAGAAAGAAAATGGGAGAGTCAAGTGGGTGAATGAAGAGGGGAAAAAGAGAGAATGTGATGAGCCATCAGTGGGGCTACGAGGGGAAAGCGACAGAGAAGTGAGTGAGAGAGAGGAAGCGACTGATGGGAGAAACAAAGAGAGGCAAATCAATACCTGCCCCAAACCTGTAAACACACAGTGAGAAAAGGGATTAAGCCCATAAAATGTGTTGGTTGGCTGAATTGTGCCAAGAGAGATATACCTAAAAGACAAAGGGAGGGCGGGAGGAGCAGTCACGGTGTGAGAGGGAGACCAAGAGAGCAATAGAAGAGGGTAAAAGAGGACTGGAGCTGGGACAGGAGGACGAGGAAGAAAGGTGCAGTGAGAAAGAGAAGAAGTGCTGGAGGGAGAGACTGAGGTGGGGTGGAGGGGGGGAGTAGAAAGACAGAAAAGGAGGCAGGGGACCAAAGTGTAAGAAAGAACAGAGTGTGGAGACGTGACAGGAAAGAAGAAAGGGTTTGGTGAGGGAAAGGATTCAATGATCGCAGTGATGGAGTGAAATGCAGAGGTGCGTAAGCAAGCAGCGATGAGAGTTACTCCTCCAGACTCATGTGAAGCCAACCTGGTCTATTCACAACAAAGGGGAGACACAAAGAGAACATAAAAGAGCTCAGAAACCTTCAATTGCAGTTTGTGCATCAAAGACCTGCAGAAATATTGTTATGGAACATTAACCGCTCGAGTCAATACGAGTGTTTTATTCTATTTTTAGACAGCTGGAGTGTGATCCCTAACAACAAAGCTGTTTTTAGAAAACACTCATTCAATTATTAATTTGAATCCCCATTAGCTGTCGGCTAGCCACCAGCAATTGTTCCTGGAGTCACACAACGGAAAGTGATGAACAGCACGCGTTAAAGTGGCAGTATGCTGTATATTTTTGGCATCATTGGGCAAAAATTCCATAATAACCTTTCAGCATATTGTAATTCAAGTGTTCTGAGTGATAACTAGACTTCTGCACCTCATCATGGCTCTGTTTTCAGGCTTTAAAAAATCTAAGCACACTTTGACCAATCACAGGGCATTTCATTGAGAGAGCGTTCCTATTGGCTGTGCTCCGGTCATGTGACCAGAACTTGGCGTTTCTTCACCAGATTTCACAATGGCGGCAGCGTCACAAACTTTGTAATTTTACAACTAAACCGTGCATTACAAGATGATTCTGAAAACATTTGAGGCGAGAAATAAGCATTATAGTAACATAATACTGATTCATATTTGATCAGCGCTGCCTAGTTTGACCATTTGGTCGGAGTTCACGAGTGATTGACAGCCGGCTCTCATAGACAACAGATGGACAGCGGACCTCAGATCAGCTCTTACTGCTTGTTTTCCTCCGGTATGTGAAATATTGCAGATGCCGTTAGGAGCACCGGAGGACACAGAGGCACATGATTTTTCTCAGGTTACCTGTTTCATGTACTACTGTCACGATATAGCGACTGTTTTAAAAAAATAACTTTTTCAAATCATATTTGCTCCAATCTCGCCTACTTCAGCTTTAAGAAACTGGATATGGTATTGTCTTGTGTGCAGGTGTGGATATTTTTTTATGGGACTAACAGCAAGCCGAACACGTAGAGTGAAGAAAAACAACATGGGAAAATGAAACACTTTTTGTGAGTCTGGGAGGATGACTTTGGGGAGATGCAAGGCTTCTCCAGGACACTATTGACATACAAAGACAGAATTAGTCAACTGATTAGTTTGCTTGCGAGCACCCAGCAGTTGCCTAGAAACCGCAATGTTACAAACAAAAGATGTTTTTTGTAGATCAAAACAGTTTTTTGTTAATTGCACTTCTGCATCCAAAAGACTGGTCAAATTGCAACAGAGAAACAGAAAAGTGACAGAATTAGAAACAAAATCAAGAATGGAAGGAGCAAAACAAAATACAGAACTAGGGAATAGTCAAACATTGAGAGAAGGAAGATGTCCATATGGTGTGTATATTTAGTATTACTGTTGAAGCAATACTTGTTATTTTACTACATTCTGTCCATAAATTGATTTCAGCATGTGCTTATTGCTGCATCTACAGTATATATGTGTCTGCGTGTCTGTGTCTGTCTGCCTCTCTCTCTCTGTGTGTGTGTGCTTGTGTGCACTGTATATCATCATAGCTGAGTGAATGGAGCGTGAAACCATCTGTCTCCTGGTTAGATGAGAATTACACTGACTTTATTAGATGTTTGAAACCATGCAGATGGTTATCATTATCTTAGGGAGTTAGGCACACGCACACTCAGGCATGTACACACACACACGGATGTTGATCAGGGTGTTATGGAGTTATACACACAGACGTCTTTGCTCATACAACACACTTTAATGTATGAGCAGAACACGCCCACAGGTGCATGCATCGTGCACACAGTGGGTTTCTTAAAATCTTGCAAAGCTGTTGTAACCTTATTACGCATAAATGATATGTTTTCATCACAGACTCCATTCTCTGTTTATAACATATGTTTTTTTAATGCATATTAATCAATTTGAACCCCATTTGATATTAACATTGGTTATGTACACCAGCAGTTGTGAAATTTTCGAAGTAGCCGTAGGTTTGTATGAATTATTAGCATTACATAAATACTGTAGCAAGCCCACGTAGTGAGTCTCAAGTATAAATATGTATTTCTTCCTAAAATCCCCAATGTAGGACAGTGTTTCAAAAGCAGAAGGTTGATGGAAAAGTTGTGTTGTGAATAATGTTCCCAGCATTTTATTTAGCAGACTTGAGGAAAACAATATCGCAGTTCTCAATTTTTCAATTCAGTTCAAAGTGGCGTTATTGGCATGAACGTTTCCAAAACACAATGTTGCCAAAGCATAAAAATACAAAAATACACAATAATGTTAATATGAATATTAACACAAGATGAACACAATAATGGTGAATTCACTCCCAATCACCAGAGTGGAAGTAGAAATGCCAACACAGACAATGCAAAGCCCCAAAGACTCTTTCAGAAACTGGCAGTCCATATGGTGAGTGGACATGGTGTGTCTTTTGGTTAAGCAACTTAAATGTGGTGACCTCGGGCATCTCCTGCTTTAAGACAGTAAATGTCCATATGGTGAGCACGGCTGTCTGTTGCTTTTGCTGTTCTTTGTTTTCACTTGATGTCATGCCTCCCATCTGTAGCCATTTTGTCATATACTATTTGGAATCCCTTGTAGGAAGCACTTTTTATGCCTTCGCGCCGGCGTCAGCCTTGATCGGAGGCATTATGTTTACGGGTTGTCCATCTGTCCGTACCATTCTCGTGAACGCGATATATCAGACAGGAACGCCTGGAGGGAATTTCTTCAAAATTGGTACAAACATCCGCCTGGACTCAAGAATGAACTGATTAGATTTTGGTGGTCAAAGGTCAAGGGCACTGTGACCTCATAAACCACAACCACAACTACGCGTTTTTGGCCATAACTTAAATGTTCTCTATACGATATCCAGAGTATTAATATAGCAGCAAACAACTACTGTATTTGCAATATAAAGATATAGAGAAGTAATGTCTACTTGAGCAGAGACTTAAGTCGCTCTCCCTCTGTGTGTGTTGTAATACGAGTTTCTCTGTGCTTTGTTGACATAGCCGGGCCAGCTGCGTGTACTTTTAGTACATGTTAGTGCATGTAAACATTCCCCACTGGCTAGCTCACAGCTGCCGCTCTGCACTTCTCTCATACTCGTTAAAAGTGTATTGGATTAGGATTACAGACTCCACCTTTTAAATAAGCCTATGTCTTATTATCATTAAAAATTCAAATTAAAATTATGGGTAATAATAGATTATGACGCAACCACTGCTGCTTGCTACAGTGTAAGAGCAGTGTCAGTGAACATCCAGTACACTGGATATTACGTACTGTAGAAGCTAAGGAAAGACAGATGGGATTAAATCCAACAAAAATGCACCTTCAGTAACAGCTGCATTTGGAAACTGAGCACCTGGTGGAGAGAACATGCAAATACTACAAACACGCACGCACGCAAGCACAGGAAGGACTTGAGCAGTGATTCCAACACAAGACCTTCATGCTCATGAGGCAGTAGTTTAAATTGAACCACCATGTTTGCCTTTGAGCTGTGTTAATGTAAATTATATGATATCTTCAGTAGGTGATCTTTTACATCTGTGTGTGTTTCAGTGATCCAATGTGGACCACCTCCTCAAGTACACCATGGGAAAGTGGAAGGAACCGACCATTCATGGGGCTCGAGTGTTAGCTACAGTTGTTTCCACGGTTACCAGTTGTCCACTCCTGCTGTGTTAACCTGCGAGGGGAACGGGACGTGGACAGGAGACGTACCACAGTGTTTGCGTAAGTTAGCTGGCCTTTGCTACCTATAATCTATAAATGATGCACATCACTGTTTCCCTTTCAGTGATGTTAGCAAACAAAGAAGAAGTCCTAACTGTATCTGTTGTCTCATTTAAGCTGTCCTGTGTGGCGATCCGGGCTCTCCTGGAGGTGGATTCAGAGAGGGGAACATCTTTTCTTACAGGTCAGTGGTTAGATATAGCAATCACAGACTTACACAGACACTGTTTTTCATGTTTATTTATGATAGGTTTGTATTAACAACAGAAAGGACACCTGTGCTTCATTAAAATTATAGTACAAATTGTGTGGCGGCCTGCTGTGGCTGAATTTTTGTCACTGCAGCAACGTCCTGTGGATGATATGGCTTGGTCACTCAAACAGGATAGTGGCATTTGTTGTGGTAAACTAAAATTGATGCATAAAGATACTGTTGATGATAGCTTAAGACTTGCTGCATGTGCGTCACAATAAATGTGTTTTAATATAAAGGATGTACTCTGTTTTTACTGTGAAACCACCTCGGGGAGTGTTGTTGTTCACCCAAGGTTATCAAATGTTTACTCGATAAAGTGTATCTAAAAAAAATGTTACAAGACGTTTTTTGGCCCCTGTGTCTGTGTGTCAGTTTGAAACATTGCAAGGACAAATTAGATTTTGGTTTGTGAGCAAAAACATGAAAAACATGAAGGCCAAAGCTCTAGTGGTAGACAAAGAGAGGGGAAGATAAAGAGCAGAAACGTACATATCACACCCTAACCTGTCCTATGAACGTCACACTACACTTAAATGATAAAGTGGAAACACTGAAGCCGTAATTTATTATTGCTTGTCACTTCTTTTTCACATGTTTTTTTGTTATTTTTTGTGTGTGTGATTAAATTTATTTGTTTTCCTATACAGGTCAGAGGTCAGGTTCTACTGCCATACCCCCTACTTGCTGGTAGGCTCTGCATCCAGAGTCTGTCAAGCTGATGGGATGTGGAGTGGCCAACAACCAGCCTGTATAGGTAATTAAAAGACCCCCACAAGACATTTTAACTTTTGCCCTCAAACATACTGCAAGCGTATGGGTCAGTTTTCAACAAGTCCCCAGGAAGAGCGCTGGGTTTTGAAGCAACATTTTCGTAGTGTCCAAACGGTACTACAACTTCCGTGTGCATCACGTGATGCCATTAGGCCCAAAAAGACTTTTTCCCAGAGACTTACATTGGGAAGGAGCCGTTTGTAACTCAGCAGATAATTTTTTTTTAGATAAATCAACCTCCCAGAACAAACACTTAAGGCCTTACTTAAATCATTAGTTTTTAAAATGCTGTAATAGCCGAGTTATTTTCGTGCTGCTGTTCATGTGAATTAGCCCGAGACAAGGCTGGACCCAGGGCTGGGAAGCAGAGTTAAAGGGAACGCTACTGCGCCTGCTCTATGTTCCCTATAATGCGGAAGGTTGCTTGAATATATGTGTACTTTTATCACTCGGCAGTCGAGCCATTTTGGTTTCATGAGCCACTGAGCAACTCTCATAAGAAATGAACGGGAGCCCTCCTACAATGCTGTATCCAGCTCTCTTTATACATACATGATTTTCAAAATGTTAACAGTATACTTCCATGATGATGGTTAGCTTTAGACTTAAGCTGTATATAATACCACATTAACATTTTATAAGAAGTATCACACTGTGGTGTGATGTTACAATATGTTGTATCTCTAAGCTTTCAAAATACTCTGCTTTGAATTAAGTTGTTTTTTTACAGCATATGGCTTTTTTGTGCTCATTTCTGAAGGAAATAGCGAATAACATAATCATCAACGTAACACCCCTCTGCATCACACACAGAAAAACCTGCATATATTGACAACATGTTTATGTAAATATTTTAAACAATACATATTATGCTCTTTCTATAATTGCAAGAAACAAACATTTTGTTCACTGCAAAAGAAAACATGTCATGAAGTTATGAATAAAATTGTGTGAAATCAAATTATTGTAAACAAGATTGTGGGGCTTTCTTGTACTTACTCTTATACACATTTCAGCGTTAGTATTCCTGTGCATAGAGCTGAAGATACTATCTAATCAATAGATGAAGTTTATAGTTTTGATGTCAGCATTGGATTTCTATAAAGATTTTTATCTCGGAAAGCAGCCCTTCATTTTTTTGAAGTGAAATTTAGGTTTTTGAAAGCATGAAGCTTGTTTTGGAACAAGTTGTGGAATCACAAGGGAGAAGCTGAGTTATTGTGTAAGAGCTGACATAGAAAGCAGCTTTGTAGCAACACTGCAGCCATCACAGACTTTCGGTCATGTTCCTCTGCTGTAAATAACTTATCTGTCATACAGTACATTACTATAAAAGCTATCCATACTGTATGCCCTGACCAGTATTGAATTTCTTCTTCTTAATAATAATGCTGCTGTATGATGTTTTTTTTTTTCTTACGCATTATTTTAAGTACTAGAAGCTCTAGCTGAGGTGGAAAGTGACCAAAAACATTTACTCTGTTATTCAGCATTTTTGCAGTAGTAATAGATTACTTCAGAAACTTCATATCTTTACTCAACTACATTTCAAAGGGAAGTATTTTCCTTTCTACTTTACTACATTTATCTGACTCGTACCTACAGGTTACTTTGCAGTTGAATGTTTTATTCACAAAACATACTGTATGCTAAGTTCCTAGAATATGATGTATTGTGATACCGCTGAGGCTCTGAATACTTTTGTGATGACTTAGTACAAGTAGCTGCACTCTTAGTGGAATGAGAGTAAAAGTTGATGATATCATACACTGCAGCTGACAGTCTTTGCTGAGAACACCGGTAAGCTGACATTGTAGGAAATATCAGAATGCTTTTTTGACTTGGAGAATGATTATAAAAAAAGGGAGTGCATATTATAATGCTCAATGTTTATGTGTGTGTGTGTGTGTGTGTGTGTGTGTGTGTGTGTGTGTGTGTGTGTGTGTGTGTGTGTGTGTGTGTGTGTGTGTGTGTGTGTGTAGACCCAGCCTTCAACAACTGTCGTGACCCAGGAACTCCAGCCTATGGTATCCCGGTCATGGGCCAGGGCTTTCAGGTGAGAAATCAAGTATACAGTTCACTGTATACTTGGTAAAACAACTGTATAATCCTTCAAATTACACTAAATATAAACTTGTCAGAAAAGACAAATTTAGAGATACTGATGATGTCCATTTCGTGCATTTTGATAAAAAAAGATCATTGAATTAAATTGAAACTTGCAGTGTTTGGTTGGTAAGTATGTTAAGTTTATATGCTTAAAATCTAAACTTGATGAAGAGCCGTTAAATAAAGTAAAAATGAGTATACCATGTCAAAAAATAGCAGCGGGATTCTACCACTTTTAAGTGATCTGAGGATGCGCCAAGGCAAGTACAAAATAAGTTGCAATAATGTAAGCATGATAACTAAATTCATGAATATTAAACTCAATCTGAGAGGTTTGCAAAGTTCCTCAGTTGCAAAACAAGAGACAATCAAACACTTTTCTTATTTTATTTTATTTAATCTTTATTTAATCAGGTAGTCTCATTGAGATTAAGATCTCTTTTCTAAGAGAGACTTGAGAAGAAGAAACTTTCACAAGAACACAATCAGCAAAACAGAAACAACTACACAATAAGAAAATAATTAAAAACAGAAGAACTGTAAAAAAAAAAAAAAAAACTCTAGTTTGAGGACAGTTTGCAGTTCATGCCATTTAAAAGGTGCATATAGTACCTGAAACTAGTTCTACCAACATTAGTGTGTATAGGGATATCTAAGGTTAAGCAGTTATTGGATTGTGTACTGTAGTTACTAGATTTAAATTAGAGAAGAGATGTGAGATAGTTTGGAAGCTTCAACATGAGATGGCTATTTCTTTGTGACTGTAAGGAGGTCCATCCAACCCTGTGATACACAGAACAATGAGTCCGAAATTTGTCATTTGTGATAAAGGGTAATGCACTATAATACAGACATGACGGTTGACTGCACAATAGTTTTACAGTTGGAAGAAGACAGACATCCTTTAATTCTATACAAGCCAGTCTAGCAAGTCTAGACTAGCAATTCAAAAGTAAAGGCCTGGTAAAAATGGCACCCAGATTTCTAAAGTTCGAATTTACGGATGACAAAAAGCAGCAATGTTTTCTCTCGTCTTAGAAACCAGACTGTCTGGAGCACAGATAAGAACCTGTTGATGGAATATATTGGTCTTAATGGAATTTAAGCAAACATGCAAATCCTTCAATTTGGCGAGGTATAATTGGATATTATCCAGATATCATATTTCCCCTGACATCTCTTCAAAGAGAGGAGGGGGTTACCACCCACATTATACAGGACTAACGATATTACATCCACTAAAAGAGACAAACTGATAAAAGCAGGTATTTGTTGTTGTTTCATGTTTTGTTAGATTTACTGCTTTAATGCTGAGTGTGGCAGGTCTTAAGAAGCTGCGGATAAAGAGGATTTGTTATTGTGCTTTTACATCATGTAGGTTGGCAGTAAGGTTTCCTTCAAATGCCGCAAGAACTATCACATCCTTGGTTCCACCACAAGAACGTGCCTAGAAAACCTAACCTGGAGTGGGACTCAACCCGAGTGCATAGGTAAGGAATAACTATACATGTGTACTAATAGTATTTGTCCTTATCATAGTGTGTGTTTGGTCATCTGTTTTGTTGTTACTGATGAGTTTTTTGTTGCCGTTTATGCTGTATTTTACTCGCACATACTTATTTTAGTTTCATGGAGAAGAACGCAATGTCGGTGTAAACTCTGTTTATTTCCCTCTTCCCTGTCACTCAGCCCATTCATGCAGACAGCCAGAGACCCCCAGTAATGTTGATGTTCGATCTATGGATCTGCCTACCTTGGGATATACGCTGATCTACACCTGTCAAGACGGTTTCTATCTGGCCGGGGGATCAGAGCACCGAACCTGCAAAACTGATGGGAGATGGTCGGGTAAACCACCGCTCTGTAAAGGTATTCAGATCCTATCTTGAAAATGCACTGCTTGTACAAAATGGGCTGATGTTGAGCCTAGAATCATAACTGCATGTCATAATCCCATATGGTTTAAGATAAATACAGATTATCACCCTGATATTATTGCTATGCTCTCGTAAATCAGCCTCAGGCGTACCATGAATGCTGGGGTGATGTTTTTTTTTTTTTTTAAATCACATACTCATGGCCCTATCTAGCCTCAAAGAGAAGCAGCGGATGGCTGTGAATACTGTGATGAATGACAACAACACAATCAGGTTTATAACCAGACAGGAAATAGACTGCCAGTTGGTTCCTTTTTGTCTGTGAAGCCACAGAGCTGACAAATGGCAATGTAATGGGCTACTAGATTAGAATTTTTCTACATTAATACTTATCATATTTTCTCAGTCCTGTCATCTATTCACAACCCTATCTTTATCAAATATTGTGTCAATAAAGCTTAACCATCGAGTGAGCTAAACTAAACTTTATGCTGTTTTATGTTTCAGTTGGAGTGAAAGTCAATCCCAAAGGCAGAGGAGAGTCAGATGTCCAGAAAAACAAGATTCGAGGTATGCAGAATAAACAACTCAACACACATTGTAGTACTTAAACCACAGGTGTACTGTTTACTGTAGATATGTTTCCTTGGCAGGCTGTTTTTGAAATACTGTTCATCATACTGTTTTTTGATAAATAGGATTATTTCCCAGAGAGGAATGGTTATTGTGGTAGGAGGTTGTATCGAGTGTTGACTGCGAGTCTCAGCAAGCAGCCTTATTTCAGATTTATAAGATGACGGCTCAGACAAAGTAAATAAATCATCGAAAACATTCAGGTGCAATACCATGTAATACCGTGTAAGTTTGAAGTAGGATCTTATAATCAATATATGCATTTAGAGGGAGCCAGTGAAGAGAGACGAACACCAGAGAAAACGACCAAAGTTTTTTGCGAAAAATACTGAAGCTGCTGAGTTTTGAATAAGTCATATTTCCAAGTGTTCGAAGAGTTGTTGTTTTTTTTAAACAAGCTTTACATTTCTTCTTGTTTTTGTTTCTGTGTCTCCGTTACAGTTCCAGTGGATGTGTTTTCTCCGAACTCTGAGTGGAGCGGTTTTTACGAATATCTAGGAAAAAGACAGGCCACCACATTTACAGTCACTGGGTTCAACGCTACCAGCGGCAGAGTTAACGTCACCTTACTGGAAACCAGCGGAGTTTCAATCAGATTGTCAGGTAAAAAACAAAATAAAATATACCTGTCTAACTGCAATGGAGCATTGAAACACCACCATGAGTGAGGTAAAAAAAAACAGAGCAATCAAATTCCAGATGTTGAAGACATTAAATGCAGTGTAAATAACACTAGCAGAAGCTCTACTGTAGGTGTAAATACACAGCAGACTGGTAAAGATCCAGCTTTCATTCACACTTATTAGCAAAGTTTCACTGATATTTGAAATTGGTGTGATTCCCTTTGTTGCACCTAAATACATTCACATTTTTATAAACATTCACAGTCTGCAAGGCAGAAAAAAATGTTTTTTTTGTAAGAGTATTAATCTGTTCAATAATATAACATGCAGGGCCACTGGTTGGAATTATGAACCATCCCTCTACACCAATGCATCTGCAGAATCACCACACCAGTCTGAAGGGCCACATCATTACTGTACCTGAGCAACATAACCTCCCAGAGTAGCACTTTTGTGTACATGATGTATATTTTATTCAAATGTATTGCAGATATACGGAGTATATTGTATGAAAATAGCTTACCAAAACAGGTAAAGCTGCAGTCTTGAGTGAAAACTACCCCCAAAATAGCAATGTTTAAGCAACTGAGAAAAAGTGTCTGACACTCATGTGTGTTTTGACATTTCACAATGACATTTCACAATCAATAGTTCAGCTTGATGCCGGGGTCATGAAAGATTTTCTGCAGGTAGGAGGCAAGGGTTCTCAACGTATAAAATTATTTCATTTTGAATCTGTGATATTTCTCTTACATGGACTTGTCATATCGAACAGCAACAGCTTTCTGTGTTGGAACTATAGTTAACCAAGTAGAGACATGTAGCTGAAGGGTAAATGTCACTTTCTCCCCAGTAATGTGTCAAGTGCTTGGTGAAGGAAATAGAGTATGATAATTCAAAATGTCAAGTTGTCTCCTTTCTCTGTTTGTCAGTCAACCTGTCTGTCTGTTTGCCTACCACCCTGTCTGTCTATCTGTCTTTCTGTTTGTCAACCTCCTGCCAAGTGCCAACACGAATTAGAAGTTAAAGGGTAACTTCAGTATTTTTCAATCTGGACCCTATTTCCCTGTGTTTTTGTGTCTAAGTGGCTAATGGGGACAACAGTTTTTGAAATTGGGCCAGTATTGAGGGTTAACAGCTGCAAAACGAGCTGTGAGAGCAAATGAGCAGCGCACAAGTTCACTAAAAGTGTTGTTTTTGCCACTGACAGGCTCAGATTGTTATTATAAATGTCTGACAACATTATAGAAAGGACCCTACAGAGAGATAAAATGTTTTTCTGACCATTCGCCAGTCAGTCAGTCTGTTATTGTGCCGCTCAAGGAGAAGTCTCGTGAAATCTGAATATCCGTATACTCTGGCTCAAATAAATACAGACAGCCATCGAATTCAAAGACCTCATCCACATTGTCGAAATCAGCTAAATATTCAGCCATAACATTGTAAATATTTTAGATAACACTAAGCTACTACGCTTTCTGTGCTCCAACACAACAAACTCTGCCCGGCTGGCACTTGCTTTTCTTTCGTTGTCTTCCGGCAACAAGTCACCTCACCAGATTTCAGAACGAGACTTCTCCTTCAGCGAGACTCTTTCCATAATGTCAGACACTTCTAATAACAATCAGAGCCTGTCATGGCAAAAACAAGCACTTTTAGTGGACGTTAATGACGGTGCCAGCTTGCCCCAATAGCACCATATTGCAGCCTGTGAGCAGCTTCTATCTACAGCGTTATCCCTCATAAAAATAGGATCCGGGTTGAAAAATACCAAAGTTACCCTTTAAGTTGCTGTTATTTTAAATCATACTAGGTTAAGACACAAATCCCATTCTTTTTACCTCCAAAACAATTTCTTTCTATATGTATATATTCATCCAGGTACCTACAAGTCAGAGGAAAACCAGCTGCTGTTGAAGGTCTACCAGGTGAAGGGGCCGACAGAGCATTACTACAGCAAGTTTAAAAACGACAACTGGGCTATGGATGGATACGTAAGACAGATTTCCTCTCATTTTTCTATATCATTATTTTAAAATTAATGTTATTTTTACACATGTCTTTATCAATAATCATAATCAACATCACTGCCCTACTCTGTAACAATAATGTAGCAGCATCCACACCACATCACATCACCCCACACCCACTACAACGCTGGACTGGGTCTTGTGAAAGAGGTGTATTTAAATTCCAGACAAAACCTCAATCACATTATGCAAAACTGATCTGAAATACAATAAACGCTGATTAGCAGCTTTTCAAATAGAGAAATGATGCAGTTTTACCAAGAAGCTTTTGTTGCAAGGTTGCATTTTTGTGGGAGGTTGCAAGGCATCCCGCAGAGACTCCAGAACGTTACTGGCCTGACCAATAAATCGTCCTAACACATAACTCTCCATAAAACAACACATTTGAGGTTCAGATATTTTGAATTTATTGCACATTTGCTCTTTGTATTCATAATTTATCTTTGATGTGTATAAATAATGTTTTCTTTAGACTGTTAATGTATTCAATCAGCTACTTTACATTTGAAATGTATTATTCTGTAATAATAATAAATGTAATATTGAATGCTAAGACAAAAAAGATAGAAATTCAGCTTCCATGTTGACTTATTAACTTAGTTTGATGTGATATTTGAAGCTGGGACTTCTGAAGATCATGTCTACAATTGGGGAATGGATTAAAAATCTGATCCTGTTTGACTCGCTGATGGAGGGGAGAGAGAGAGAGAGAGAGAGAGAGAGAGAGAGAGAGTGGAATGGAGGAACCGAGAGGGGAGATTGTAAAAAATAGTAGCAGGCAGGGATGAAAGAAAGACGGAAGGAAGGAAGGAAGGAAGGAAGGAAGGAAGGAAAGAAATTGGCACATATACAACCAATTTTATCATGTTGCGAATGACAGAAAGAGCGAGGGAGGAGAAGAGTCAGGCTGGTCATGGCTGAGTTGGGATTCCTGAAAAACAATCGTTTTACAGTTAGAAGATGAAATTTCGATTGCCGATTTGTGGGTAAAGCATTGCTGCTCCAGTCTCCAAACGAGAAGGTGGAGAGGGGAAAATATCAGGGAGGGTAAGGCCAAAGTACAGGAGGTGGAGAAATACTATGAAATCTTGCACTCAAATGTATATGGCATAATATAAAATACCAAAAAAGTCACACTACTTTGAATACTTTTAATACATTGAACTGATTAAAAAAAAAACACATTAGTTTTCATGAAATGACATTTGCTGGCTAAGAAGTATTCAATGTAGTCAACTGTACAGGAAGGTAATTACATATTCACGTGCTTTAACATATGCTTAAAATATTGTCACCCTACATCCACACCTGTCTCGTACATCCTATATGTGTGATCCATAAGCTACTACTTTAGACTGTCATTACAAATACCTTCCTGGGAAACGTGGTGCTGTGGTTTTGGTTGACAGAGTTGAAGACCATCCATCATGCTCTACTTTCTTTGTCAAACTTTGTACCTCCATCACATAATCCTTTAATGCTGAAAGAAGTACAGTATCTCCCACTGTCTGTTCAAAGAGCTCATATTAAACCGTACTAACTGAGGAATGTGAACGAATGTCTGAATGGACAGTGTATAACTTATAAAATCAAACTACAATCTGAATGCTTTGTTCTTCAGGTGACCGCAGAATCAGACCAGAAGACTTTTGTCTACCAGGGGCATATTCACAGTAAAGACTTTGGCAAGTTCCATCTGACGAGGCAAGGTAGGTCTGTCTGTAATGTCAGCACCAATAACAACCACAGCAAACAACAACGCGACCTTGATCTTCCTATTGAAAGTGGGACTAAAGTATTCAGTCAAATTGAAGAAATGTTTTTGTTAGTGTAATGGAAAATAAATTTCATTTCAGACTGAGTAAACACGAGAAACAAGTATACAGACATGCACAGACATGCACATGCATATTATACATGCACAAAAGGATCTTTGTGTGTCCGTGCATCTGTGGGTTCATCCGTGTCTGTTTCCCCAGGCCCTGTAACCATGGCGATGGACCCGTCCAACCCCTACACCAACAGCAGCTCTGTGGCAGCGGCCATCTTAGTTCCTTTCTTTGCCCTCATTCTGTCTGGGTTCGCCTTCTACCTCTACAAGCACAGGTAAGCTATCATACTGTATATCTTCAATGTAAATCCATCAGAGTAAAGACAGACAGACAACCAGCAGACTAGATCACAAAACAGCTGTTTGCCCTGTTGATCTTTAACAGGTTCATTATGCAGATGTAACTTCATGATTTGAAAGGTTTCTTCAAATGTTTTATTTTTTCAGTGCACCACTATTCCATAATAGTCATTTATTTCACATGTTTCCGTGAAAGTCTCTTATTTTAAATGTGTCTTTGGGCTTCTCTAAAGAAAGTCTCATTACTGTATGTCTGCCTTTTGGTAAATGTTCCTCTCGTTGTGAGGGGCTGGCACCAAAACGTCAGCCTGTATTTATCAAGCTTCTCAAAGTAAGAAGTCAGTCCTAATACATTTTCTGTTGCACGTATTTCGTCCAACTTTTAATCTCTGGAGTAAAACATTTTATCAACTTTATTAATCTTGGCAAGTCATCCTACGTTTTCAGGATTAAGGAGAGATGCAGAACTGTTCTAGCTGGTCAGGAGCTTACAGTAGGTGGCAGCTGAATTGAAAAACAATAAATGTCTTAAGGATTTAAATGCTTTCGGATTTATTTTGTCAGGGGTGTAATGCCCTATTCACAAAACTCCATAAAAAAGTTCTTGTAATTTACCCCTAATTGGAAATGCATCTATAGCGGTGGTGCGTTACAAATCTGATGGCATTTATTCAAATTTAAAGTATCAATTAAAGGAAAACCATCAGTGACTGTTCAAAACGTACTAAATAACTCCTCTAAGTCCTACTCTGAAGGAAAGATCAAACTTACAGCACAATTCCTTGGAGTGATTCTGAGATGCTTGATAAATATGAGTACTGGTGCATAGTTTAATGTTGTAGACAGCAGACATTTTTCTATCTGTTGAAATGAGGTCAGGTGGTTTTGTTACGCAAATATTATATAGTCTTACACAAGGGTGACCCTTTTGACCTTTCCTTCCACAAAGCAAATCATACCTTCTGTATTTTGAGACACAGGGCTCTAGTTTAATGAAGGTGCAAATACAGGGGCACATGCCTATAGACAGTTTTTCTTTTTTTTTTTCTTCTGGGTGACCCGAGGTGCAAGCACAGCCCTGCTGCAGCACAGACAAGTTGGCAGGATACATTGTCAGCAGTTACAGGTGCATTGCACCCCCCAGCCATGACACCTTGGCAGTTTCCATACAGGCCAGGAGCAAAATTGTTATGCTGAGAGTCGTTTAAAGTCTTAAAAAACGTAGTCTGTTAAAAGGGGACCTATAATGCTTTTGTTTATTGTTATATAGTTTTTGGTGCATGTCTGCAAAGTTACAAAGCCCATAGTCCACGTCAAAGGGAGTTACTCACCCCCACGGAAACACTGATCCTGAACTACCCGAAATGCCTTGATTGAAGTCCTGCCTTTTCTTCTGTTACGTGGTGATGTCACCAAGTAACACACTTTGCCTAGCGGCTAGTTTGGCACGCCCTAAAACAAAACTAGCTAGAGCAGAGCTGAAGCGGAATCCGAAAAGTTAGGTTCGGTTAAAGTAATCACAGCAGACTGGGCTTTTCAGGACGGTGGGGGCTCAAACAGAGCGTTTCATACAGAGGGTGAAAAGAGGTGCTGCAGTACAGCCGGTATGAGAAAAATAGTGTTTTTTGAACATTAAAGCACGTAAACCTGTTCTAGTAGAAACCCAAAATACAAGTATGCACCTGAAAATATGCATAAAAGGTCCTCTTTAATCCGGTGCTTGACTGGATGTGCACCTCCCATAAAGATCACCTTTACATGACAGCAACTTTAAAAGGGAAGGCCTTTATACATCCCTACAAGCAATTGCGGAGGACATTATTATTAAGCAACACCCAATAATCCAACCCAAATCTTCCTCAATGACATTGAAAATGATGTACTGATGTGAATTTAGATGCGTATGAGATGAAGTACAGTAAGAGTATTACCAAAGAGGTGCAGGCTGTCAAGTAATTTACTTGGGAGCCTTCCAAATTGGCAGTCCACCTGCATTTGTGCCTTTGCCAAATTTGCACCAACATCAAAATAGAGCCTGTGTAGTAAAGAGAGTAATTATGTTTTTCCTTGAAAACGTCATTCATTTGTGAGTCACTTCCAAACTGTGTAGAGGTGGCTGCTGTTGGATACACTCGGTATCTTCAAACAGTATTGAAACACATGGAGTCGACCAGATAAGTTTTTTGGAAGGAGCGGCAGGTTTACAGAATTTTTCAGACATAATTAGAGCTTTAAAACTCCAAGCGTACCATGAAGATTAAATCTGATTGACCTTAGATATGTCTCTAAAAAGACTTACAATGCCTTAAGATGCCAGATAATTCACAACTATATTGAGGGTAAAATGTCATCATTAATGTTTCCTATCTAAGATTCTACATCTAAGGGATGTTCTGACTTCTGCACTTCATCACTCAAAGCTTTACATCTAACAATCATCATTATTACACATTAATCCTTTGGCTTGTCATTTATGGTAGTTGTATGCTACAGTATTCTATCTGCAGTGAAACCTTTTGATGTTATTGAGGAAACATAGACTGTAATGCATTGTTAGCAAGTTAGTAATGTGCTTTGCTGTGTGCTTACTAGTTAGTATAGTAAATCCTGTGAATGCTAAGATGGTGACTGCTGTGTAGGGCCATGCAGACGTACACTGAACAGTTAGCGTAGTATACCAATAGCTACTAACACTACCATTACATTTCACTGTGTTACACAACCTGCTCACCAGTTAGCTGTATGCAATGCTAGTTGATGTATATTAAAGCTGATGGTTGTATGCAGGACATTGTCTGCTGACACAGATGACAATGAGAGACCAAAAGACACCTGGGGGCCTGGCGGCAGGTAAGACTGGCACCTGTCATTCACCTGGTTTCAAACAGCAACCAGACCTCCGCCCGCCGCCACATCCTCCGTCAAACTCGCCATCCCTTGTTTTTACTTTGCAATTTTTGCTTTATGCTGTTTAGTACGGCTGCACAATTGATCATAATATGAAATTCTAATTCTCTGAACTTAGCTGAGTTGTGTACTTTGTCATATGTACTATTTTGTATTACTGGAAAATAAAACTTCAAGACTCCTCATATCAGCTAAAAGTAATTGAGGTGACATTTAGTCTACCAAAAAAAAATTAACATACAGTATAATCTTAAGTTTTGGAAACCAGTGCAGCCCTACTCTGTCAAAACATCATCATTTAAAGCTAGAAAGAGATTTATTTTGTCTTTGATCTCATTGTCATCTCTCTATCAGCATGATGTCATCAAAAACAAATACTATATTTGATGTACTATAATTGAAATGAGTAATATGTCCAGTATACTTCTGTATGCTGCTGTTTTTTTTTTTTATTAATTTCTACTGTTACTTTCATCTTGACTTGACAGTAGATGTGTGGTAAAGTTAACTTTGCTAACATAATGCCCTACAACATAATGGCAAGCTGACAGAAATTATTTTTTTAAGATTCTAAAAGCAAGGAATGTACACACTGCAGTTTCTTCCTGCTTTGGCCCCTATGTCTGTACAGTATCTATAATACTGTCAAAGCAATTATGTGAGCTGTTTTTCATTCTACGAATAAAACTAAACTATTGCACCTACAGCCACAACCAGAAACTAGTGCAGCGATTTGAACTACTGCCACGCAGGGAGGTCTGCGGTGTGTGCTGGTGTGTGTGTGCAGTTTTGTAAAGTAATGGGTTGAGCATGTAGGGTAGGCTTAGTGGCTCCCCAGGGTTGGATTTCTACCAGTGTGCGTGCACACACACACACACACACGTACACACACTCTTAATGAGGTCAGAGTCAAACAGTGTTTCAGCTGCAGCACTCCTCCCTGCTAATAGTTCCACAGGGTTTGGGAGTAAGTGATTATATCTAACTGGATTATAGGACCTGATTATCCAAAAATGTAATCTGCGACAAACAGACAAATTAGGAGGGGGTAGTCATATTTCACTGCATATCCGTTTGAACCCCTGCAGTAAAATCATCATTCAGGCAGATTGAGTAATAATATATTCTTTTGAACTAAAGCCATTGGGTGCCATTTGCAGGATGATGGCAGGTTACACATGCACGCCGACACACTCACATGAGAGCAGTATATGGGCACTGGGCAGCTGAACCACTGAAGCAGTGAAGCAGGCAGTCGTTATAGTTCATGTTCTCGCTCCTGCCATCATTTTCCCTGCAATTTGTAGATTTTTACCAGGAACCTGCACTTACTAGGGTCACGCCTTTAATCTCAAGGGTAGAGCTCTTGTCCATCATGTTTAACAAGACAGCCGAGACGGCAGAGAAGTGCAGTTAAAGATTACTTTTTTGATTAAATGTTGGTTTTTTAATAGGTTGTAGAACTAAATGAGACGATATAATATAGAAATATTGTCAGTTACTTGTTAGGGCGTTTTCATATTAGGTACGATTAATTCGTACCATGCCCGAGCATCGTGAAACACTTCATTCAAACTTGACAGAAACAAAATAAAACTCACCAAAACCATCGTCGTTAGTCTTTCCAACAATCACCAACTCTAGTTTGGTCGAAATAAACTTTTATTTCCCCGAGTTTGATGTGAAAATATGCCGGCTCTACACGTTGCGATTGGTATCCGAGTACACATGAACCGTACTCCAGACCACCTCTTCAAGTGGACGCGAGTACGGATCGACAAACCGTGCCTGAGTACAGTACGGAGCGTTCACACTAATCAAACGAACTGGACTTTGGGGTCACATGTACTCGGATCCGGGACCGGGTGTCTGATGTGTATAGCACCCTTAATCTATACCCCTACCATTATGTACAGGTTTCTCTGCATGAGTAGTGCTAAAACATTCTGCTGTCCAATAATTCTTGAAGTCATACATCCTTCATTTTCCTGAACACCTGTGCTTTTTAAATCACTGATGCTGAAAAGAAATGCAATGCAAATTATAACACGGTGTTTGTCTTGAAATGACTTAAATAAGTACAGCTATCTTGCTGAAATATTTTCACTAGAAGCTTTATCAGAGAATTTTTGAATAGTTGGGGGTCAAAAGGGCTCCAAAACAAACTCAGACCACAGAGCAAAATGAGCATCCCATTAGAGTCATTTTTATGGCCTCCTCACAAATGTAATATAATATTGCCTGGCCTTTTGGCTCTGGTTCAGTTCACCAACTTCAGAGAAAAGTATCTTGATCTTTAGCTGCGGGATGCTCAACTTTTTTCTTCCAGTCAGTGATTCAGTGGGGCTCATTGCTGTTTTGTGCTGGGCAAGTAACACACACTTGACAGTTTCCTTGTTTTATCGGAAATGGCTGCCTGTGATTTTATATGGGAGAGTTGGTGAGAGCTAAAGGCACTGACACACCAAGACGGTTGGCTGTCAGACAGTTTGGAGCCGTCTGTGAGCGTATGTCGGCCTAGTTTTTGCGGTGTGTCCCGCACCGTCAGCTCTAGTCTGCCCGTGTCGGAGGCTTTTCGGCCGATTCAGCATGTTGAATCACCGGCGGAGTTCGTCAGTGAGAGAAATCACTCTGATTGGCTGTTCAGCTTAATCAAATCGGTGCACGAGAAGAGAAATGGAAGTGAGGAAAGCAATCAAACAAGTAAAGTCAAGAGGACAAACACCGAAAGCTCTTCTAATTTTTCATCTTCATCTCATCTGATCATTCCAATACACGGATATTTTCACAGCGACATGGTCATCTGGAATGAAGCTAAGTGGTGAGTGAGAGTTGAGTGAAAATGGTCGGCAAACGCCGCTTTATTTCATGTACGTATCATAGCAACGGCTTGTATATCCGCAGTCCTCGGTCTTCCGTTTTCACTTTATGAATGACGAATACAGACTACCGCGACATGCTGGTAGGGAGAGTTATATTCATCTCACGCAGGCGCAGAACGTACGTGGTAACTGTCTGTTGGCTGTAGTCTTTGCAGTGTGTTCAAATGCAACCTGTCGGTCAAGACATAGACAATGTGAGGCGATGCAACAGTTGGCCTTCATCGCCTAGTTCTTTGACATCGGCTTGGTGTGTCTGGGCCTTAATACATACTGTATATTAAAAAAAGGAAATGTGACTTAATCTCGCTGTCCTAAAATGTCTGTGAGTTTATGTTTTACTTGTCATTTTGTGTTTCAGAGACCTGCATCCTTTTGGTTTCACTGTGTTTTCTTTTTCCAAACATTAAGTACAACTTAGCAAATATATCCTTGTGAAACCAAATACCTGCAATGAACACCATTATTTCCTTCTCATTTTGTTTTGCAGGACGCGTCCCAAGGTCCAGTTCAATGGCTATGTCGGCCATGAGAGCTCCAATGGTCAGGCATCATTTGAAAACCCAATGTATGACACCAACATGAAGCCCACTGAGGCTAAGGCAGTTCGATTCGATACCACACTCAATACAGTCTGCACTGTGGTATAGTCCCAACAAACCTGCCACTACCTATACAGTGGTTCAGTCCAACCTCCCTGTTGCAGTCTGCGGTGTGGTTTAACCAAACAGAGAAGAAAGAACAAACTAATGATTTGGACTCGTCACCGTGAGCAGTCTGTGCTGTAGCATGCTGGTCCTCTGTCAGCATAATCTGCACAGTAATGCCGCTCTGCTCCACCTCCTCCCTGAACAACGGTATCATCCACCTATCCCAATAGTCTGCAAGAGCGAAATAAGTTGGAACCAATACACAAGGGAGTAGACAATGACGTCATCCAATGTGTCGTTCAGGAGATCAATGCTGGGACCAGAATTCATCTTAAGTGTTGTTGCTATTCAGGCACCAAGAAAAAAACACAGAAAGATGGTACAACTAATTGAACTTCCTCCAAGAGCAACAACCTCATTGACCAGTGCTCGTCCAGTGTCAGATGACCTCTGCAAAATTTGACCCAACCTCCTTGTGGAAAGGGCTTTGTATGGCCAGAGTCATATGGCCCTCGAATACCCTCCCTGCAACCTGAATAATGGTTAACCCAACCTAACCCCATGCCCCATGCCAAATTTGCACAGTGGTATAGGCTAACGCTTAACTTGCTAACTCCCCTGCTGCAGGCCAGACATGGGTGTGACCGGTGCAAGGTTCTACCCTCAGGGGAAGCACATAGACTATTCCACCTTTCAACCCCCTCCAGACATCGAATAGTAATTGGATTGTTCCTATATGGCAACGCAAAAACCATCGTTGGTTCTGGACCAAAAACCTCCCACTGGACTTCCATCACGCTGGACTTGACAGGACTGGACTCTCTGACGTAATCACAGCTTACAGAGTCTGTTTTGGTGGAATCTGATATCGATCGTACAGACTGCTGTGAAGTTGACAACCAAATGCAGTCAATGCAGTGACGAGCTCAACCAGACCAATTCCTTTGAAGAAAACGATACTCTCATCCAGTACTGGATACTAGTATTAGATTAGTACTAGCAGCGGTGGACTAGTGCTAGACAAGCCAGGGGCAAATAACAGTTGCAGATAAATTGTTTGTTTTAGCCTATTTGGAGAACTGCAAAGGTTTAATATAGCAGGACAATCACAGAGTTGAGTTGTCAGTCAATTATGGATTTTCAAATAGGTTCCTGTGATTGTCTTTACCTTCTGCCACTTACTGTATTGCCTATTAACAATGTCTACCTACAGCATTTGGCAACTAATGTAGGCTAAAACATACCAAATCAGGCATTTGCAAATGCTATTTCTCCCAGGTTTAATACGAGAACCTGTGAACTAGTTCTAGATGAGTTTTTTGACGTTTTCAAATATTCTGTAAAGGTACTACACACTTGAAATCAGTCCTATGTACAATATTCCACACTAGCAGTAGGCAGACTGTGCTGAAGCAGAAAACCAGACATTTGAGTTGCCGGGCTGGTGTACACAACGGACTGGTCTCCTGAGGCCTGTCTAACACAATCAAAGAGTCAGACAACTGATTCTCGTTCTTGGACTAGCCAGGACTCTGTGCTTGGTGGCTGAACAAGTGGAAGCCTGGAGGCAATAAGCTGTCAAGATCGTCAACTGCTGCAATCAGCTGTGGCCAAATCCAGGAAATGATTTGTCTTCTCGTAACTCCGGTCGGGATTAACAGTCAAGTGATGACTTTTTTTTTTTTTTTTTTTTTTTTTTTTTTTCTACAGCATACTCTCCGGCCACAAATCAGAAATAGATGAACAGATTAACAAACAGACTGGTTGACTGACAGAAATTAGACAGACGGACACAGACAAATGGACGGATAGACACCTCTGTCAGTCGTGCTGGAAAAGAGAGACAAGGACAGGTTGCTATGGAAACTGAGGCAAATAGTTGTCTCTATTTTGTCTCTTCTGGCATTTTTCTTCAGTGAAGATATCGATGAACAGACTCTATGTTCGAATACCCAGTGGCCCTATGGGACTACCCAGACCACTGCTGCTGGGGACCCCAAAATATAAACTTTATATAAACTCTTAAACCGCACAAATTTTGCACTAGTGTGTTTTTCTGACTGGGTTATGAAAAAATGAATAATTTTTGGGTCTGAAATGGGTTTGAAAAATGAGTCATTCAAAAAAAGAGAATTTTATTCAAAAGCTTCTATCTTTAAAAAGATGACAAAATGACAAAATACAGGGTTACAGAGTGTTTGTATATACACATCTATATTTCACACTCCCTGTTAGCAGAAGGTGTGACCACACGCTATACCGTTGTTTATTTTGTTGCCATGACAACATGCTAGCCAACCAGAAAGTTGGGATCAGTTTTCCCCGTGGACCTCTGAGCTTCTAGTGTCACATAATGACACCACTTTTTTTTTTATCATTTCTAAACAGTGGATTTTTCTGAAAGCTCATACTGAATACTGTTACTGCTGAAACATGTGGAAGAAATATAGATAGTATAATATGCAGTATGGTCCATCTGAAACACTGGTGCTACACTGCTAGTTTTATTTACAGGCATTTAACTCCATCATTTTCTGAGGTACTGTACAGCAGTGGTTCCTGACCTTTTTCCTTAAGGGACCCCTTTTCTATCATCGAGTAAACTGACGACCCCTGGCTAAGTGCCATTTTATGGATATTTCATATTATATGCATTGCATTAAAATTACAGTACAGAACAATTGATAAACTGTACAATTAACCCAAATAGTGAATGCAATAACTGCAGGAAAAAGAGCGATTTGGATGAATTTTGAGCAGATTATATCCTGTGAATATTACATCAGAGATGCGTTTTCCTGTAATTTTAGCAACTTTTAATACAATTATCGGTCTGTATTATGTTTTTTTTTTTTTTGCTTTTAACAGTCATACATACTTAATAGGCTTTTTTTTTTCCAAATTCAGTATATTCTTCTCCCTGATGCTTGGCCACTGTTCTATTAGCTCTTCGGTTGTTTTAACTGCGTACTTTCCTAATTTTTAAGTTTATATCTTAAAGGGACTGTTTGTAACATTTTAAGCGTATAAATGTACCGGGTCGGGACACATGCGCGCTCGCGTGTGGCCGGAGCCTCGTCTCCTCTGCCTGCCTGCCTTCAGTCACACAGCAGTGTGGAGTGAGCGTGCGTTCTCGCTCTGCTCGCTCCACCTCTAGACGTGAACGCGCGCTCACTCCACACTGCAGAAGAGTTAGTTTAGCTCTGAGAATATCTAGTGAATGTACAGTGGACGTTTGTGCAGAAATAAATGCTGCAGCTCCTCCAGACCAACAGAGGTTTTCTGTGTCTTGTGAAGTGAAGGGGCTCTGCAGAGAGTAACGTTATCAACGGCACCCGGTCGGATTTTGATAGCGTTTCTCTTCCTGCTCAGTCCCGGCACCGACCCGCTTTTCCTGCTCAGCCTGAGGCTTAGGCTGAGCAGGAAAAGCCAGCATTGATTCATGGAGAGACCTTCATCTGGTCAGCCAACATTACTGCCAAGCAGGTGAAATATAGAGAGATATTGTGGTTTTAGCTGATGTGTGTCGCCTCACTGTTTTGAGCGATGCTCGTTCAGGTATATTTAGAGCGAGCAAGCGCGAGCCCGACGCTGACTTTCGTTGATTTCACGGCCACAGGTGTCGCTGTTAACAAGAAATTCTGAAAGTTACAAATAGTCCCTTTAAATGATAATTCAAACTTTAAAAATAACAATTTAATGTAGTTTTCTTCGCAGAAATTAATGAAATGCTGAGATACAGGCCGACTGTAAATTTGAAAAGAGACGTTGTCTTACACCCCGTCAAATCAAGAAGGCCTCGAGATCCACCGTGGAGCTTTGGCGACCCCCAGGTTGGGAACCAGTGCTGTACATTACTCTTGAGGTACAATAAATAGTACACAAAGATTAAATGGTATCTCCATATGGGCTCATATTTCAGTTTAGCAGACAGTGTAAGCTTTCAGAAACAACATGTGACTGTTTCTCTAACCCTCTTTAAAAAGATGTGTTGCGAGTGTCCCCAGCTACTCACATTATCATACATCATCTTAGAACTCTATCTGATGCACATGATCTTATTTCAACACACTTTTTTAAAGAGCTCACAGCGTATTTGTGATCTGTTTGAGATTTGGTTATGTAAGGCAGAGGACAAACAGATTTAGTACGAAGACAACATGCACAATTATTGTTGTCGACAGTTATATAGCCCCCGGAGCCCCACCATTGTTTGAGAAATACCTCGTGTGCAGAGAGTAAGTTACATCCTGCTTATCGATGCTGGAACCTCACTGCAACAAATACACAAGCTTAGCGAGTGCGACCTTGCATTCAGCTTATTTCCTGGTATTTTGAGTCAAAATGTCGCACTAACACCCGTGAGTCTGCAGGATTCAAGAAAATCCACTAGTCTCAAATCACTTGCAAAGCTTGTTATTTCTCGCAGTGTTCTCTCAAAATGATTTTATTTTTCGAAAGATGCTGCACTTGGTTTAGATCACAGATGTAACTGCTTTCAGTGTGTGTCTTTCAGTGTCTTCAGGCCTGTTTCTTCTTTGTTTCACTCTTCATGCACTCCATTCTGCCATTACACTTCAGGCATTTGCTTTAACCTGCATGACTTTCATTGTGTCCAAATGAATTTTTGTTTACGTTCCCCATGTTTTCGATCGTTCAACCTCAAACCATCATACTTTCATGCCTAGAAACAATAAATCACAAATCCATTCATTTACACACATGATATCAAATTGTGAGTGGAATGTATGAGATACCAGATACTTGATAAAAATGATTTTGTCCATGAAACACATGTGATATTACGGTGTTATATTTCAGGCCAAGACTCAATTCCCTAACATCAGAGAGTGGATTTTCCCCAGAAAGTCAAATACTGAAAACATTTGGCATGAGAACGTTGTCACATCCGCCTATTTTGAAATAAGTGAGAATGAATTAAAAGGCAAATAGCAGTTTCTATTTACATTTTCAGCTCATTTAATTGAAAATGTATCTACTCCAGACCTGGATGCTGTAAACGAAATGTCCTGAAACAATGGCGATTATGTTTGGAAGCATGACTACGAGATATTGTTGGTATTATAATATCCATTGTTAGCCTGTCATTCACAGCCTCAGTGTCAGGGTAATGGTCAGAAACACATACACATCAGTGTGAGGCACAGAAAATAAAGATATGCAAATGTGTGCACTAGCTATAATACTGGCAATAGTTAAAGAGGGCGACAACACAGAAGACACACATTCAAAATCTCCTCACAGAAATAAACAAGACATCTGTAAACAACAGTCGAGCGTCTGCTCACTAGATAGTGAGCCTCCTCTCTTTTTATTGCTGGAGCGCTCCCCGTGCTTCTATTTTAATTGATTTAATTAATTCAGTTGAGATTTCCTATGGAGTCAAGAGAGCATAATGGAGCCTGAAAATTAGAGGCTGCAAGGTTTCTACAGGCGTAATAAAAGGTCTAATTATTAACAATTAATGACACAGATCTGATCTCCCAGCGTGCCCAAACAAGAAAATTTAGGCTCGTCGTTGTCCCAGTTTGTTCTGGCATGAAAAGATCCGAGTGGCACTACAGAGCAGTGCAAATATGGCACACATATCATCATACAGTCTCAGGCTTATAGCAGGAATCTTAAGTTGTTAGAATATTTCTGTCATATTTACTCTCCTTGATTCTACCACCTGGTCGCTGATAAATTTAGACTAAAGATATGCTGAGTCAAAGTTAGGGATTGTTAAAATGCAAGATTACAGTTATACAGAAATTGAATATTATTTTAAATTATTATTTTCATTCAGTATATTAAAGGATCAGTGTGTTACATTTCTATTAGCAGAAATGGAATATAATATTCATAACTATGTTGTCTTTAGTGTATAATCACCTGAAACTAAGAAACGTAGTGTTTTCGTTACCTAGTCTTGGAAAGGGAGGAGTGAGCGGAGGGGTATTCAGTTGGTTGTAATCTGCAACCACACCACTAGATGTAGTCAAATCCAACACACTGTACCTTTTAAAATATCTGTTTCAACAAAAAAAGTCTTCAACAGGGTCACAAGAAATAGATCTCCATTGTGTCCAGTTTGTACTCCAAAAGGAGACAGATGTCGAGCTGGTGGAGATAATTCATTTTCATTACTATTTAATTAAAATTCAAATAATGTGAAGAAAGGCAACCCTCTGTGAGGTCTACCTGTGTTTCCTCTCAACTATAAATAACAGTAAAGGAGGTCTATTGTTGTGGCTCTGATTAAGATCACTTTTTTGGAAATAATCTTAAAATGGACATTATTATTGAAACTGAAAGTGTGTTGCAACTTATTATAGTATATATTATATTAACTTGTATATTTAAATGAACAGAATCTAATTTTATAACAAAGGACTCTTCCTGGTGTAATGTGATAATCTAGTTTGGTATAGCTGTTCTGTTCAGTGGGGAGGCTCCACGTACTGTAAGGCTGATACCGTACAGTGACTTCATCTGTTTAGAACAACTTCTCTGAGATGCCTTTCAAAATTTGAATACCACTCAAGACTTTCTTTACAAATTGAGAAGAAGTTTCCATATTTGTCCATCATTTGGCATTGTCAGCGTTTAATAGAGCAACAGCTGGCTACAAGTTAAAAAAAAAAAAAAAAAAAATGTAAATAAAACTACCCACTAATTTTTTAAATGCCAAGGTTGTTTCAGCTGACACTTGTTCACAGTTTGGGAAGAAGTTTGTCCCTGACTTTATCTAAAGTGGTATTGTCAGCAGTCCTCATTGAAACAAAGGGGCCCAGGTTGCTGCGGGCTTAAAAAAAAACAGCTAAAACTGTAAATGTCACACATTTCCTTTTCACACAGTGTCACATGGTAGAGATGGGCTTTTTTTTTCCACCAGGTATTGAAATAGATTCAATGCAGATATAAGATTCAGTTTTTCAGAAAGGTTTAGTTTTCATATTTTTAGTTTTATAGTAGTTTTAGTTTTTTGGGGGGTTTTTAGGGGCCAGAATAGAGCTGCAACGATTAATCAATGAGTTGTCAACTAAGCGGTTTGAGTAATTTCTTAAAAAAAAAGAAGTAGTCAGAACTCTGATTCCAGCTTCTTAATTGTGAATATTTTCTGGTTTCTTTACTCCTCTATGACGGTAAACTGAATATCTTTGAGTTGTGGACAAAACAAGACATTTCAGGACGTCATCTTGGGCTTTCAGAAACACTGATCGACATTGTTCACCGTCAGCCCAGAAGTATGTAGCTACACATACAGTACATACAAATACATGGTTGGGAAACTGTGTAGGAATGGCCATAATGTTTAATGTTTAATCTTCACGCTACTTTGGTGTCTGACGAATTGCAGCATAGCGCCATCTCCTGGAAGGTCATTCAGATTCTGTGGTTCAATGTCAGTTGACAGAAGTTCATGCTGTCTCCTTATTTCCTGTAGGATATATTGGAACTAAAAAACTAAAACTGAAATTAATTTATGTTAATTTTTATTTTATTTGTATTAGTTTTTTAACCAGACAATATTGATTCAGTTTAGTTTTTCTTAAAGAATATAGTTTTTATTTATTTGTAGTGTAATTGAATTCAAATATTCAGTATTGCCCTTGACAGGCCTTTGTGTCACCCTCCTCTCAATAGTTTGGATAGGACAAACCTCTCATGCCTTATACGTTCAGCATTAGAGCTTTGAAGAAAATCTTCAGCCTGGTGTGTCTGAGTTGAACGTGAGTTGACTGCAGCGCTGCTTCACTCATCACTGCAAAGGATGAATAATTGTCATTTTGGCACATGGCAGCTTGTAGATTGGGACACCACACATATTAGTGCTATATTCACACGTTATGGTGGCAGGAAGCGTTTTCAGCGACACATATTGACATGCAGTAAGTAAGTTTGTTGCTTATAAATGTGAACTGAAAAAATATCATTTCATCTTTGTCGTCCCAAATGGCACAGAGATATGTTGAAAAATGGCAAGTCTTCACCAGGAGGCTGTCATAATCACTAATGTTATTTTTTAAAGCATCGTAATCGCCGTCATCATCACCACTCTCACCTCTCACCATCATCATGTGCTGCTGAACTTGAAGTAGGTGCAAAAGAAAAAAAAATTTTGTACAGAAATCTATTTTTTATGGAGAATTTGTAAAAAAGAAAAACAAATTATTAAACATGCTGTACTTTTTATGATTAATAATGTAGGTACAACAAACTCTTGTTCATTAAAGTCAATGTTTTTACTGTTACACACCATGTAAAAATCTACAGTTCAAACTGAGTATCAAATATCAAAATGTCATATGATCTCTTTTGTCCATTATGGCTGCTTTTACACAGGAACAGAAAACCTTGTGGGACCCAGAGATAATATTCTCCGTGCTGGAGAGACACTTATCTCTGGGTCACACCTGTAAAAAGTTTTATATTCACAATCTAACACACTTCAGTCGTTTAAAATGATGCGTCAGCTCCGACTCCTCTACAGCTAGGGGCCGGTATGTGTTTCGTTTGAACATCGACATTCATTGCAAAAATATGGTATATAATGTGGCTTTTAATGTGGCAGCTGTGCCATACGAGTTGCCTGAGCATTGGTGATTTCTTGCATTAAAATGTGTTTTTTTATATACATTTTTTTGAATTAATTTTAGATACACACACTTTCCATCGAACAAAAAATAAACACCAGATGTTTAGTGTCACAATGTCATGAACGGTATTCATGGAAATGACACTTCCTTTAAAAAAAGACCGTGTTCTTGTGTAACAGCAGCCCTGTGTGGCTGATCCTAATATCTATATCTGGGAGAGGGATGACTTCCACAGGCACAAAAGATTTTGGATGACTTGACCCCTTTATGGCCCAAAATCAGACCTCATGTCTGTCTAAACAAGGAGGAAGCTGGTTCTCCTTGCTTAGACATTATGGGTTTAGAGTGGAAAATAAAATTTAGGCTCTAACAGCAACATTAGCAAATCGACAACAGTGTTGGAGGCTCCTATCTTGACTGGTAAAACAATGGTTTACTCTAAGTTTTGAATTAAAGGACGGAAAATGGCATTTTTCTGTCCACCCATGAGATCACGAGAGAGAAACAACATGGAGTGTTATAAACGGTCAAACAGATACTGTATGTGAATGCAGCCTCACTAGCTGCTGTTAAAGAGACTCAAAGTTTATCTGTCAGCTATTTTGAAAACATTATTTGAGAATAAAGTTTTTGATACAATACTTTCTGCTTTGTACCAAATGTTTTTGTAAACTGCTGTCCTGATTTGTGAACTAGTTTTTAGTATGATCTTGTTTGGTTGAATATGTCAGCCGATTATACTGTTATCAGGCTATTAAACAGGTGTTATTTGTCGCTTTAAGCACTATAGATGTGGGTCAATTGGGGCCTGTTACACCTACTATTAGGTGTTATCATCTAGTCATCTTTTTTTTTTCCCTAAACCTAAAGAAGTTGTAGTTTTGTTGCCTAAACCTAAAGAAATTGTACTTTTGTTGCCTAAACCTAAAGAAGTTGTAGTTTGTTGCCTAAACCTAAAGAAGTTGTAGTTTTGTTGCCTAAACCTAAAGAAATTGTAGTTTGTTGCCTAAACCCAAAGAAATTGTAGTTTTATTGCTAAAACCTAAAGAAGTTGTAGTTTTGTTGCCTGAACCTAAAGAAGTTGTAGTTTTATTGCCTAAATCTAATAAAAGTTGTAGTTTTGCTGCCTAAACCTAAACAAGTTGTAGTTTTAGTTGCCTAAACCTAAAGACGTTTCATTCAGTTTAACAACATGTTAGAACGTGTTGCTTTTAAGTTTCGCTTTCACTTTTACAACGTAGTAGGCATAGTAGACTCCTATTGACCTACATTTATGGTGCTTCTAGCGACTGATATCTATTTAATGGTCTGATAACAGTCTAATCGGGTGCCTTTAGCCCTGGGTTTGAATCTGACCTTCCTGGCTGAAGCCTTCCTGTGTGCATGTTTTCTTGGATTTCCTCCAGGTGCTCCAGTTTCCCTGCGCAGTGAGTCTAAATATATACGTGTCAGGTGAGTTTATGTTATGGTTTGCCTGGGTTTATTAGCCCTCTAAAATGCTTTCCACAATCTACCCTTTCACTAAACGCATGTTGGAATGGGCTACACTCTGGGTGGATGGATGGATGGGTTGACAAACACACTGAAACACAGGCTCATTAACACATAGTCACTATGGACTAATTGCTTAATTTTGAATTCACAGTCAAACCCCTGTGCAGGTTGGTCATTTCAATGAGGAGCACCTTAATCCTGACATTAATAAGGGATAATCCACAGCAAAGTGTGTGCTAAAGAACCTTATCTTTGCCTCTGCGTTGTGTGTATAGAATAATCTACACTGAGTCATCCAGTTACTGATAGCAAACAATGTGAAGGTCAATTACCACTATTAACTGTAGAGATTGGAGTGGATTATCTCACTTAAGGCATTGCAACAAGCATTGGTTACTAATATTTTGTGGCTCTTTAAATTTTTTTTTTTTTGTGAACAGTCTTTGTCAGCCTTAGAACAAGTGTTCCAAGTAGTCCACTAACGTGTTAGTAACCTATTCTCCATAGACGTGGTATTTACATCCCTACATGCACACAGTGGTCCGACATTTGAATGAAATTGTGAGGTCTGTCTTTTCTTGACTTTACCAGAATGTTACCATGGTTACACAGGTTGGCGAGAAGCTTTGGGACCAGCAAATCATATCACTGAGAAATTGAATATGTGTAACACAAGTAAAGAGATTCCATCAGTGACTCATGAAACTAGGAGGAGAGCGGTGAACAGCAGCACAACCAGTCAGCTGCAGCATGTGACTGCTGGGACAAAAAAGGCCAAGTGATGACTTGTAATAGCTGAAAAACTTTATTTAAACAGCACCTTACAAAACAAGGTTACAACCTGGTTTATAGGAGAATTCAGGATTAAACATTTTAAGACCTAAACAAGAGATTAGGAGATAAGATGCGTGGAACAAGAAATAAAGACAAGTAATAAAAGCAAATAATTAAAATACGTAAACAACAAAATAAAATAAAGGAAAACAGAGAGAACTAGCTGGAGCAATAAAAATAAAAGCTAACATTGATAAAAGGTTTTAACCGACGAAGACAGGCCAGAATAGAGTTAATGTGATGTTGTCTCTTTGAATTCAAGCTACCCTCTTGAACCCCACCAACCAGTGAGTCCATCATTATAAACTCATGTTGTCTGGACCAATTCTGTTCAAAACCACTGAAGTTAAAATTCCTGTGGTGATCCAATATTTTCCAAATATATTAATACGAATTTTTAGAAAAAATGTAGAACATGATTCACAAACAACTAGAATACTTTCATGTTATGCTGGTGCAGCCATGAAAATGAGGCAGCTTGGGGGTGAATATTTCAGTCAGTGTACATGTGACGTGATTTTGATGTGTGACATTATATAATATATATGTGTATACATATATATGTGTGTATACAATATATATACATTATATATGACATTATAACTATATAACAAAAGTCCAAAAGTGTCAACCAAATATTGTCAGGTGAGGTGTTGGTGCTCAAAAGACCAGTAGGTTACACTACAGCTATAAAAATCTCTGCATCTATGGTATTAATATTATATCACAGTCTTTGGTTAACAGCTATCAAAATTTGTGGCCAATGTAAATACTGTAGGAGCACCACAGATCAATGACGTCCATCAAAATAAAGTGTGTGATAAAGAATGGTGGAAACATTTGCAGTGGCTGAAATTCCTAATGAAGTCACAGAAGCTGATGCGTTAACGGCTAATGTTAACCATGAGCAGCGTTTTAATTCCCACTTCTTGACTTCTTGAAATGAGGATCGATGCACCAAACGTCTGTGTTACTTTATCCGTTCAAACTAAGATCAAATGCGCTATTTTGCGGATATCCTACAGGGTAACTCTACATCATCACATTAAAGGCAGAGACTGGTTGAAATAGTGCTGAATATCGTTTCCCTGCCATCAATTTAGCAATGCCCGGGCATCAGTGGCCTTCACTGCATTCACAAGTTTTGGTGCCTTCATCGCCGCATGTGAAAGTTGGGTTTCCACACTTCAGCTGTTAACAAATTCACTGAATAACGACGTGCCATGCTTCACACCAGTGGAGGCTGGTCCGTAGAGGAGGTTGCTCCTCCTCTATTTTTTGAGAGGCAAGATGGAGATCTAAATATAAAAAAAGAGTAATTGGTTGAAATAAACCATTACCAAATCTCATTATTATTTATAAAATAATTTTTCTCTCTTCTTTGGAAAGAATCCATTATTTAAAAAAGTTTAATTTAAATGCCTCAGCAGCAACACCTGCAGGGCAGAGGGGAAAGGGCTGCCTGTGTGTGTGAAGCCTTTGTGGTACGCATCGTTGGGGGTATGGGAGGTCAAGCGCCCTCCGTCCTCCCTTAGAGCGGGACATCTCCTATCGACTCAATGCATTTAATTTTTTTCACGCTTGTCTGTGATTGGCCAAAACACATCAAACGGATAACCTCCCTTGCCTATCTTCCAATCAACAACTAGCAGAATACAAGATTGACAGCGGGTTGGTCCAATGAGGATGTCCAAATGACAACCTCAGTCTCTACCGCTGTATTGTACGTCATAGACATATTTACATGTTGTATGTGATGAACTAGCAGTAAACTATCAGACAGCAGGAAACGAATTGTGACCTACTTTTAAACACATAACAAAACAAACACTTTTTATTTAGGCCTGTTTATCGAGCTGTAGCTAGCTACTAGCTAATTACTAACAATACTAGTGTTAGCGATTTATCGGTCAGCCCTACTACTAGTGTTAGCTAACGCAACAGTTAGCTTGTTGTAGCAGATCTGAAGGACCCGGTCCAGCAGTCTGTCGCCCCGCTGAACACCACCGTATGCCGCCGTGGGTCAGCCCGGACAGTTGAGCGAGGGTTGGGGCTGCCTGGGGCCGGACTCGGACCCCGCCGGGGAGTGGATGGACAGAGCTCCGCGCAGGGCTGGACCCACAGCGGATCTAAGGAGATGTGCGGTGACCCGACGTGCTGCTCTGGATCCTGGTATGAGCAACATACTGCTGTAAGGGCAGTTTACAGATTGGTTTCTAGTGGCACATAACACACACAAAGTTTATTCCCACCATGAGGCTGCACTGATTGTTTTTAAGAAATCTTGTAAGCCATTGTTTTACTGCTTAGTTTTCCCTTAAAGGTGCATGCAGTGTGTGGGATTTGGCAGCATCTAGTGGTGAGGTTGCAGATTGCAACTAACTGAAGCTTCTCTCGTGTGCGAAGCGTGTTGGAGAGCTATGGAGGCTGATGCGAAAAAGCGAATGGCCCTCTCTAGAGCCAGTGGTTGGTTTGTCTGTTCTGGGCTAATGTAGAAACATGGCGGACTCCATGAAGAGGACCCATTCCCGATATAAACGGCTCATTCTAAGGTAAGGAAAACACAGCGATTCATATTTTCAGATGATTATTCACTAAAGAAAACATACTTGTTACATACGGTTGAAGGAATATGTTTGCTTTTCACTTCATTTTAATGTGCAGTATTGTTTAAAGTCATCATAATTGTGGTTCTTGTCCCTTCTGATTAACCCACCAAGTGATTGATTTGACTCACTGCTAAATGCGGGCATAGAGCTTTAGCCAAGGAGTTCAAATGATTGAGATAATTAATCTGCAATGTCATTTGTAGGAAAAGCCAAGTGTGAACCATAATGGAGACTTGAGACATGACTAGCATTTAGTGACTCATGAATCACAAAAGCATGTTTCACTTTTCCCTCAAATGCTTCAGACGCTTGCCTCATGTGCGGCACGAAGCTCAGCAATAGTATGCAGAAGACCTTCAGATACAGTAGCCTTACACGGTCTCAACTTTAAGGGATATATGCAGAGATGCAGTGATTAACACTAGCCTGTTCAGAGATCCCTCATAAAACCCACCAGTTTTACAGTTACAGGCTGTTTTCAGGAGTTACCTGCATGAGATTATACTCCATCAACATAGCGCAAGGGAGCTAATTATTACCACGAAATGGGGCTTTTATCCACCAGCCAAAACACAAAGTGGTGACATTTAGACAATTACTTTCCGATGCCACCGCTTTAGGCTAAGAAATACTGAGGGAATTCAGAGTCCATCCCTGATGATAGTCTGCTAGAGGATATAATACTGCAATATGAGATATGGTATCCACTAATTAAGAAACAACTGTTTTGATTGATTAATTAATAAGAATCTGCTATCAGTACAATTTGAAACGTGACAGCATTGGTGGCCCCTTCAGCACATTTCTTGCAGTTTTTCAGATCACTGTCACAACAGCAGCTTTACAATCATTCCTACACCCTTTCATTACCATTAGTATCATAAA
Source organism: Sebastiscus tertius (assembly GCA_916701665.1). Taxonomy (NCBI): domain Eukaryota; kingdom Metazoa; phylum Chordata; class Actinopteri; order Perciformes; family Sebastidae; genus Sebastiscus; species Sebastiscus tertius. The sequence continues at coordinate 15,234 of CAKAOH010007861.1, read as the reverse complement.
CTTGATCATATTTTAACAGTTGATACCTTACTTGGTGTCATAGGATTGACCGCTATCTGTGCTTTTGTGTAGCTTAATTGTTGTTAGTAAGGTATTCTTCCATTTTTATTTGCCTTGCATTTATTACAATATTATTTTAGTGGTATCTGTGAGCGTGCATGGAGTTTGGGAGACAGATGGTCTTCACTGATGCTTTATTAAGCTAATTTGATAACTCAAAATTGTTTTCTTTGTGTTGAAACTGAGTGAAAGCGAGTGGGAGACAGTTTGTAACGTGCTCACGTTCCCACTCATTTCCACATGCATGATTGCGCATATGTTCTGTGTCACACACCATCACCATCATGTGTCATGCACCATACAGGTACATATTTATTGCATTTCACGGAATCTTTAATACGTCTGCATTTCAGCATTGCAAACCCATTCCCATTTCAGACAGTGATATTGTTGATTCAATCTGGATCACTTAGTCGTTCATTATTACTGGTGACCATAAACTCATGTTTACAATGTTTACTGAGGGAATAAAACAAGTTAGGCTCATTTTCTCATAGACTTCTATACAATCAGACTTCTTTTTGTGAGTCGCCCTCTGCTGGCCATTAGAAAGAATGCATGTTTAAGGCACAAGAGATACGTGTCCACAAGATCCGTCCTTTCCAAGCTTCCCATTCATTGTCTATGTAAGCAGCCGTGCAATACATTCTGGTAGCGTGGCGGCGCGATTCGAGAGACGGAGAGTCACGACGGCCGTTCCTCATTTGCATAAAGTTGAGGGCTAGTCTACTTTATGCAAATCACAGGCGTCCGACACGACTCGCCGTCTCTTGAAACTCCTGAGAATCTTTTAAAACAAACTTTGTCGATCCAAAATAAAGACAGATTCAGCAACTGCACGGCTTATTTCTCGCCTCAAATGTTTTCAGAAACACATTTCAGTGAACTATTTTCGTGAATTAAGAGAAGAAAGTTTCCAAATGAGCCTCCATGTTGTTTCCTGTTTGAAAGCTGGGAGCAGCAGCAGCACACAGAGGGAAAGCGTTTGTCAAATCAGTTGCCGAGTGTATTGTGTCTAGTGGCAGCCCACCAAGGGTCCAATGCTGGGAAGCGGCGCGTGCCCTCGCGATAAAAAACGCCCCGGTGGACACGTACCATTATGCATTGGCTTCACTTTTCAGACCTGGAGGTTACCCACTGGGTTAAACAGAACAAAACTAAAGCTATTTCTCTTTTCTGTCCCTGTCGTCATTGTGTCCTCTCCTCTGTACCCGTCTCTTGTTTACTCTCCTATTCCAATCTTCAGATCAGCTCTCTCTGACTTCCTCTCCTTTTTTCTTTTTTCTGTTCTTTAGTAAACAGTGAATCAGTACTTGTGGTCATCTTCAACTGCCATTAGCCTTTCAGCATTCAGTCCATTCTTCTAGTGGTACAGTTCAGTTTTTGTGTCAACACCTTTATGCCCCGTAATATCATTTTCAGGTATTAACATTCAAGTCTATGTCGTTGCTGAATACAACACCAGTTGATTCATTTTTACTAGATATATAGACATAGTAGAACGTCAGTTAAGCAGCACTTAATAAAAGTTGATTTGTTCTCATTCCTAAGGCGTCAAATACTGATGCTTTGTCACCGCCGTCGGCGTTCGATACTGTCACTTAAGGCACCTTTAGCGTCAGTATGGGACGCATCAGGCTATCCATTAACTACAATGTAAACTTATCCACAGCAACAGTAAACGCACAGGGAAAATGCTGTGGTGACGTAGTTTAACGAGCGAAAGAGACACACAGGGCGGGCGGGAGGGGTGGTGTATGCGACCGAAAGTGATGCCAAGGGGTCTGACAAAGCGTCAGTATGCGACGAGTTGGGATGAGAACGTGGTGCAGCTGATCTAGTTTGTTTATTATGTGAAAACAGAAAGTCATGTTGCTAAAAGTTTAAATAAGTAGCACGTGTTTGTAATTAGGACATTCTCAGACGGGGTTCCTTAGTTTAGTCTGTTATCTGCCTGATATCCAGTACCAGTGCATGATAGTGAGCATTTATTTTCACAATGCTGCCCCACACTTGAACTAAACAAACATTGTTATCAGTGACGGAGCAAAGGAGAGAGTGGGAGGGCAAAATGGATTACTACATCTTATACTGGAATCAGCAGTGTGTGTGTGTGTTGACCTGTGTTTTAAGTTTCCATAGTAACCAACCCCCAGAAGATCATACTCTAAATATTTCTGTCATGTAGGTTCATAATCTTTAATGAAGGGATAGACAGTCTCATAGTTTTATTGTTATTTCTTATCCAATGGTGCTTATCACAGCTGTGGCTCACAGTTAAAGTTGTCATTTTAACTGTTACCAGTTTAATAGCTATATCAAGTCCAACTACAGCTGTAAACACCTGTAATTCTTGTGTGTTTCATGCTGTTTGACGGTATGCAGTAGGGGTGTAACGATACGTTTTTACAACGATACGATACGATTTCAATGGTTCCGATACGATTCAAGGACGATATTTGTCTCATCTAGAGCGATACGATACGATTCAATGATTTGAAATCGATACAGTAACATTTTTTGCCAAAAATTCAGTCAGTGTGACTGTTAATTAATTAGCTGGACACTGGACAGTGCAGGTCAGGATTCCTCAAAGTTTGTCTTGTAAGGGAATCAGGGATAAATTAATTACGGATAAAAACAAGTAAACAACGATTAATGGCAAATACATAACCCTTTATTTGAAAATAATAAAAAGTACAACCCCAGGACTCGCTGATTCAGTTCTCAAGATACAAGGCAGTGCAATATTTAACAAAAAATATAATAAACCAACTTCTGTTCAAGTTAAATGAACAGTAATTTAACCTGCTTCTGTCTTCTTTAACTATAACCTCTGAAATATCAATTGCGTTAATGCATTAAAGAAATTAGTGGTGTTGAAATGAATTTGCGTTAATACTTTATTATTGCTTTAACTTTGACAGCCCAAATAAATACATATAAACACTTGAAAAATTAAAATAAATAGGTAAATAATCATGTAGTAATGGAATTTAAAAAGTGATGGATGGGGAAGACCAAACGGTGAAGGGTAAACTTTTCCACACACTGGACAAACTAAAGCAGTACTGCCAAGTTTTAGAGCATGGTCAGCACACTGGGCTGTGATTCATCAATATCATCGAACTCATGATGTCTCAAAAGCTTCAAAAAAAGGGAATAAGATGGATGATCCTGGTCTTTGTGCATTTATCTTTGTACATGTCCCATAGGCTGCTTTATACTGTGTCACACAACATGGGATAAAACGACAAGCTCATATTCCCTCATGTCAGTCTGATCGGGCCATTATCAGGCTGATATCATGTAGTCTGGGGGAGGCTTTAAGTGACTGTGAAAAACTGTAAACAAAAGTGAGCCAGGCTGTAACTCATTATCAGGGAAGGAGCTCCGGCATCTGTCTCTCGATAACATCACAGATTAGAGCCCTCACCACTCAGGGTTTAATCTTTGGCAGACAGTTGTTGATTTAACAAGAGAACTTTATCGCCACGTGGTTTGCTGTCACAGAATTTCATTATTATTGGTTTCAATGGAGAGTTTTAGTATCACATCTAAATGCTGTTTCAGGGGCCTTTTCACACGGCCAAAAAACATATCTTGGGGAAACACTGAAATGCTATTATGTACTTATTGTATTGGCCAATCGCCTAAAATGGGAAATGGCAATGGATTCTGGCATCATTGGAGGGATTCGGGCATGATTATCATTTTGGCATCATCCACAGTTGGCAGCATGCGTGAATCATTTTCCCTCTTTTCGCTCTCTCCCCCTTTCTTTGTGTATATACGTGTTTGTGTGTCTGCGACAAGGAATGGAAATTCAGGATTCCTGTCAGGCAAATGCCTCCTGAGTCTCCTCTCATCTTCCACTCTCCTGCTCTCCTTTGTCTTCCTGCTCTGTCTTTTTCTGCCCGCGTCTTTGCTTCTCTGCGCTCTCGTTTTCTCTCTGTGGTTGTCTGAACGAGGGCGGCGTATGATGGTGGATATTCAACATGGCAGCAAGTTAGGGGAACACTTTTGAAATGCACACACACACTCATACACACACACACAGCTTTGTCCCAGGGATAAAATACCTAACCAATTGTGCCATACAATCGGAAGCTAAAATGATGTGAATAGGCCTACTTTATGTGTGTGTTTGTCCTCTCTGAGTGCAATGGTTGCGGGAGCTGCAGAAGATAAAACAAAGACAAAGTGAAACAAGGATAAGAGTCTACTTAGGCACAGTGGGGCTTTGAGCTGAAAGCTAGTGTCAGCTTGCTAACATGCTCACAATGACTATGCTGATGTCCACCATCTCAGTTTAGCCTGTTAGCATGCTAATATCTGCTAATTAGCACTAAACACACAGCTGAGGCTGATGGGAATGTCTTTAGTTTGGAAGCTATTTGGTCCAGTGGGCTACCTCCGGGTCTTAGAGGTGAATGTGGCACAAAAAGTCATGTGTAGGTTATAAAACGGAACCATTTCTTGGGTGTAATGGAAGTGAAGAGAGTTTGCCATGTTTCATATGTGTTTATGAGAAGAAAGTGTTCAATGTGGTTAGAATTTAGGGTACATTGTTGTTTATTGCCAGTGTCATTGTTAGTGAGTTGTGCCAGTGAAGGTAGCGTCACAGGGAAGCCAATGCAGAATTGCCTTAAACTTGCATTCTTTCTAATAGTCCTCTGGTTGCAAAAAGAAGTCTGATTGTATAGAAGTCTAGGAGAAAATGAGCCTACTTCTCACTGGATTTTTACCTCAGTAAACATTGTAAATATGAGTTTATGGTCTCAATTGCTAGTTTAAAGTCTTCTTCAATACAGCATGACGTTCATTTCATAAATTATGGTCCCATTTAGAGTCAAATAGACCATAAAGCAGGGGATGCTTTAGGGCGTGGCTACCTTGTGATTGACAAGTCGCTACCACGGCGTTGTCTGGTCTGGGTGTTTTCTGTGTTTTTGTTTTACAACTTTAACCCTTTCATAATGTGTTTTCAGTTCATGAAAGGTAATTGAAACATTTTGGTCACCTAAAAATGTCTTGTTCAGTGTTCGGTTGTACTTAGCTCCAGCCTCTGGTGTCACTTCTGTTTTCAAAAAAGATGGCGACGGCCAAAACACTGAACTCGAGGCTTCAAAACGGCAGTCCACAAACTAATGGGTGACGTCACGGTGACTACGTCCACTTCTTATATACAGTCTATGATTTGGTCATAAACCAAATTATCGGACAAATTACAATGCTGATGATGGCGCTAGATGAAAAGTAAGGGGATCACCACAATGCCTGTACCAAATGATGTTCATGACAGTGAATGTTCAATGACAGTTCATCCAAAAGTTGTTGAGACATTTTTAGACAAAACCTCATGGTGGTGCAAGAGGTAAAGTCAGGGGGTCACTAAAGCCATTTGGATTCATCCTCTGGGCACCATGAATAGCTATCTGCACAAAGTTGCTGAAGCAAAAGTGGTGGATCAATTGTCAGTCTGATCAACATTGCTATCATGGAGCCATGTCAGCACCATGACTAAAAATGAGACAGGAGACAAGAGACGGGTAAAAGACTTGTTAATAGGCAGAAGAGGATAAATAGGTCCGTACAAAGAAAAAGGAAGAAAAGTGACATCTAGGTCAACCGAGCCACAAACGCAAACACCTCAGCCAGGCGGGCAGGGCATTAGCGGTTGGCAGGTAATAAGTAACTTTGGATTGGAGCTTTCTGTGTAAAATCAATTCCACCACCTTTCAGAGATGTTGGTGTGTGTGTGTGTGTGAATGCATACACCATGTGGGTGTCAGGTGTTATACCCAGGAATCTGCAGAGGTTATAATGACCTACACACACACACACAGGTGTCAGATCATGGGTTTTGTGATAGTGTGGCAGTCCAGCGTAATAGAATCTGAAGAGACAGAGACATACAGAGATTTATAAGTGTATGTCCTTTCCCCTTGCCGCCCGAGCAGCTTCGTTCTCTGGTTCTTTATCAAACACCTCGCTCCCTGGAATTACATTTTGACCAAAGACTGGTTAAAAAATTGTATCTCCTATAGAGTCTGTTCCTTTTTCCCCACATTCTTTGATTTTAGCTCCTCCTAAGGAGTGATAAAGTCTTCAGTCCGGCATCTAACACCCATTTGCACAATGGTGGCAGCCTTAGCCTGAGCACCCAGTCTACCCTTATTCGCTTCCCTTATTACCTTGGGAATATGAGACCCAAGTATATATCATTATTCTTTGTGAAACTTGATTGTCAAATGAGATTCTGTTCACTAAAAGTGGGAACACTAATCACAACTTTTGAGACAGTTTTAGATTATTTTTGGTCTGTTAATATGATAAATAATAATATAAACAAAATCGACTGAAAATGGCGTGCAAATAGCAAACTCATGCAATGTGCATTGTATTGATGAATGTTGGCTTCTGTTTTGGTACAGGAACATGTGAGACTTCATATCCTTGCGGCATTTCAAAGGTTGCCTAGCGACGCAACAGTGATCATAGCCCATCTCTCGCTGACTGTGTTGTTTCTGTATTTATTCAGTCTTCAGCGTGCTTATTTCTGGCTGCCAAGACTAAAAAGTATGTGTTCGTTGGTGAAAACAGTCGCTATATGTGGACCAGGGTTAAAAATTAGCACTTGCGAAATGCGAGAAAAAACTACGTTGGCGAATAAAATAAATTAGATCAACCGCCATCTGTAGGTTGCTGAAATAGGCATACTTCACCTCAAACTCTCAACACTACAACACATAGGCTAAATTGACCATGTTTTGATCTGCATCGACTCTGCACATTGGTGGCGGCATGCAACGTATGACGGTCAATAATTGAATCGCAATTCTTTGATTGACCCTTGCTTGTTCATCCTTGATTCCAAGTTGACGTTTGTGCCAAATTTGAAGAAATTTTCTCCAGGCGTTCCTGAGATATCACGTTCATGGTTCAATGGTCCGGACAGACAACCCGAAAACATTATGCCGGTGTAATGTCGCCGGTGCAGAGGCATAAAAATGAAGAGCGCGATGGAAGTGTGGTTAAAAGAAAATTTCCAGAATAATGGCGCTTCACAGATAAGGGGGTGAATAGAGATTGGCTTTTTATGAAAGTCAGTGCAATAAGCTGAAGGATTTGCAGCAGGAACCCTATTCGACAAATTGGTGTTCATTTTTACGTTATGCAGTTTTATTCCAAGTTGAAAAATATTTCGGCTGGTAATTTTTTTTCAGTTTACCGGCCGTTGGCAGATAGACCAAAAAGTAAATTTTGGACCCTTGTGTGGACCGTCAAGTCTTTCAATAATCTTGAAGTTTGCTCCCAGTTTAAAGTAACCCTGGAGCTGGTAGAGACTGTGTGTGTCATGGTCAAGAACACAAACCCAGGCCATCCAGTTTAAAGCTGTCCTCCTTCATCAGTGCACCTCCATGAAGGGCCTTGAGACCATCGCTAACATGGCTTTGGGATGGTTGGTCACCTGTATATCACACAGAGAATCATGATTATGATTTCAAATTCAGTGGCACAGTGGTTAGTTCCACTACCTCCAAGCTCGGGCAATGTGTAGACTTTGCATGTTCTTTTCATGCTTGTACGGGCTGCCGCCGCCTCCTCCTCTTCTTTCTCTTTCTCCTCCAAACACAAGCTGTTCAGGTGGATGTGAGACAGCAGCAGGCTTTAAATTGCCATTAGTGTGAGTGGTTGTGTACTATCTTTGTTCATCATTGACTGGCAGTCTTTCATGGTGTTTGTGTGCATTTTGTCCAGTGTATGCAGGGACAGACTCCTGGCACCACTGATAGGCAACTGGGTGTAGAAAAAGAATAAATGGATTTACCGAGGGCATAGCTACTTTAATCTATGCTGTATCTGTCCTACAATGATGAGATGTGAAGGCATATTTTCTAGTGATTCTTATTTTATTCCTTTCTGCACTGTTTGACAGCAGTCAATACATTTTTGCCACTTACAGTTGTGACTCCTGAACCTGACAGCAGCAGGTAGCTAGCAAGGGAGGAGGGATTATCATCTGATATAGTTCACTGAGTTGGATTCAGCTTTGCAAGAGGTGTCAAGCTTGGAGTCAAACTGAAAATAGTGGACAGTAAAAATTATTTTCTAAGATGGAGGGTTTCATTTCAACTTTGAGGACACACATCAGATGAGAATTATTGTTCCATGTGAAACACAGAAAGATACTATCTAACTGATCTACGGCTTTGCAGGGAAAAATATGGATCAGAATATGAAATATATTAATCTGTTGTGGTCAGAATGCATTTAAATCGTGTTTAAAAAAAAAAACATAGCTCCCCCTTCCTTTTTCCTGGCATACAGTACATGTGTCCTACACAAGCCCTATGCAGTATAGTGCTACAGTAGCATAATTCACGTCCCTGCATTTGCATTACTGTGGTAGCCCTACAGAAAAAGTCTTCATTATAAAACTATGTTGGTTCTTAAAATAAAGAACCTATGATAGTTTCCAGCAAATCTGTATTTGTTATGCTTTAATACAAATTAATAATTCAACAGCCACAATTACATAAAACATGGCAAGAGATTAGTGCTAGAAAATAGTTTTTCAGGGTCATAAACACTCATGGTAAAGTGTCATAGCATAGTATGCCATAACAACGTCATAAAAAGTCAGATAAAAATATCATAGTATAATATGTCATAAAAATGTCATAGTATAGTATGCCATAACAACGTCATAAAAAGTCAGATAAAAATATCATAGTGTAATATGTCATAAAAATGTCATAGTATAGTATGCTATAACAAGGTTATAAAAAAAGCTTATTGTATAGTATGTCATAAAAATATCCTAAAAAGTCATAGTATAGTATGCTATGCTATTTTATAGCGTCACAGGTTAATCTATATCATAGAACTTCAAGCATAATGTTTCTGTTCTACATAAGGTACGGAGTTATTGAACATAATACAGAGTTATTTTCAACACACCACTAAACTAATTTTTCGTCATAAAAATGTCATAAAAGTCAAAGAATAAAAAGTCATATTATAGTTTGCCAAAAAATGTCATAGTATGGTAAGTCATAAAAAAAGTCATAGAGGTCATAAAAAAATGTCATAGTATAGTATGCCATAAAAAATGTCATTAGAGAGTTCGTAGTATGGTATGTCATAAAAAATCATAAAAAGGTCAAAAATATTATAATATAGTAGCCATAAAATATGACAATATGTAATATATGAGTTGGGCTTGTGAATTATGAACTGCCTTTTCATTTGTATGTGTAAGAGACAAGCAGCTTCATCTTGGGCAACTTGGTTCAGAAACATGGCTGTCATTACCGCCCGGTGGCTTTCTGCTCTTCTGAGCTGCCTCCTGTAGTGCAGCCACATGCCAGCATGCTTAAGAGCTGTTGCAGAAATGGCTATACAAATTGAGAAATCAGTCCCTATTGTTTTAGGCTCCAGTTGTCAAGTTTTTGCTCCTCATGCTGTAATGCACATTTTGAATACTTCTGCTACTCAACGTAACATCTGCATGTGGATCCGGCTACAATGCAACCAGTCTGTCCAGCTGTGACATTTTGGTTCATAGAGCCTAACCTTTACACACACATTTTGATTTGATTTTCTTTTGTGATGGTTTAGCAATGACACTCTCAGACACCCAACATATTTAAAGTTATGCTGTCACAACAGGCGCAGTGGAGATGTGTGCTTTGCCTCCTGCAACATCTGCTTAAAGAGCTGAGTTGTAAAGTCTAACACATGCCTGTATTTTAGCTGAGGGACAGATTGCCACAATTTACAGTCATGTTATGCGGTTGGTGTGAACCATGAGTTTGGTTTTATGACCTCATCAGGCAATCCAGTATGACACTCTGTTCTCATATCCAATTTATTGATAGCTATTTTCTTGTCTTCAGAAATGGCTATTGTAAAATATGCTGCACACATACTGATTCTGTTTCTAAAGGTTTCACAATGGCTAACTATGCTACTAAACAAGCAGCACTTAACTTGTCTCCTTAGTCCCTCCTCCATCTGTTAGCCCAGGTTGAACACGGTGCCCACACATGTAGGAAAGGGGGGGGAGAATAAATAAACTTTGTAGTTATGCCTCCTGTTAGTGATATAAATATCTTCTAAAATCACCCAGCTGCTGAGCAAAGTGTTAAGGATAGATTGGAAGTTGCATGTTTCTTATAGTTACCAGAGCTCAATCCATCAATTAGAATCAATTTTCAGGACGGGTAGAAAGAATGGATAGCACAATTAAGGAGAAGCTAACTGAAACTAAGCAGACAACAGCTTTGAAATAGCCAGATGTTTTGTGATCAGTGCTATATTGTATCAGAGGTACACCTAACAAAATGCTAAGTCCACATTAAGTGTTATATCTTTTTCCACAAGGGTTGCTGAAACGTCACAGAGTTACCCTGATAAGGATGTAGAAATCTATGAATGACTATGTGCTAACCCTAAACAACATTGTGACAAACTTTCACTCTGATGAAACTAAATTTTAACTTGCAGGTTTTTTAACAGGCCTGCCAGAGCCTGGAGTATAAAAACACATGTACTTAGTTTACATAAAGAGTTTGAGTTTGTTTTTGTGTCTCTCTATTTCTTAGATGGAGAGGTCCATTCCAAGTGCTGCTAACCACAAGAACCACCCTAAAGGTGGAAGGGAAGCTAGAGTGGATCTATGCCACAAGGTGCGGGAGAAATCCACATGGGGAACTGAGGGCACGGATGGTGCCAAAAAGCAGTTGTTAGCGGAGGAATATCCCCAAGCAGCCATGCTCCTCCTTCTTGCCATAGGCAGAGATGCCCTCACCTTCCAGGGTGACAAATGATCAGAGTACACATGCTCACATATTCGCAACACTGACACCTATCATATTCTTGTACACACTTTATCAGAGTGTATTGGCTGTAGCCCCTCTGAAGGACAAAAGACACTTCACAGAAGACAAAGTTTGGTTATGCAAATGATGATGGACTATGCCAGTAAGTAAATCTGACAGACTGTTGGGTATGTCAACAATTGCCAACTTAAACTCGCTCAACAATGCTGACTCCAGTTCCATTCACCTTATCGGATTGGGACATGTTTGAGTCTACGAGACTAACTGTGACAGTATAGTTTGTCATAAAAAGTAATGAAAAACATCATATTTTGTCATAAAAAAGTCATATGAAATATAATATAGTATGTCAAAAAAAGACGTAAAAATTGTCACGGTATAGTATGTCATAAAAAGTAAGAAAAATTGTATTGTATAGTATTTCATACAATGCCATAATGAAGTATGTCATAGACAGAAGTCATAAAAAAGTAATAAAGTATCATGGTATAGTGTGCCAAAAGTATAGTATGTCAAATACGTAAAAAACAATGTTACAGTATAATATGTCATAAAAAGTCAAAAAAAATTGTCAAAGTATAGTATGCCATGAAAATGTCATAAAACATGTCATAGTGTAATATGCCATAAAATGTCAAAAAGTCATAGTATAGTATGTCATGAAAAATTAATAAAATAATATAGTATAGTATGTCATAAAGATTTCATAGAACACATCACAGTATGTTATGACATAAAAAGTCAAACATTTTATAGTATAGTATAATAAAGTATGCCATAAAAAATGTCATAATAAATGTCATAGTATAAAATGTTATTAAAATATCATAGTATAGTATGTCATAAAAATGTAATTGTGTAGTATTTCATAAAATGCCAGAATATAGTATGTCATTAAAAAAGTCATAAAATGTTATAGCATGGTGTGTCATAAAAATGTCATAGTGTAGCATGTCATTAAAAGTCATTGTATCAAGAAAAAGTCTTAAAGTAGTATGTCATAGTAGAGTAGGTTATAAAACTCGAAGAATATAATATAGTAAGTCGTAAAAAAAATAAAATAAATTGGAATCCTTAAAAAAAAACATGGTCCAGATCGCCACCAAAATCTAATGGATTGTTCATTGTGCTGTTCACCCCTCCAAAAAATGTCATTCAAATCCATTGCAAACTTATGGAGTAATCCTGCTAACAGACAGACAAACGAACCAACGCCGGTGAAAACATAACCTCCTTCAAAGCCTTTGGCCTTGGCGGAGGTAAAAAAGTAAAGGTACTATCCAGTATACTATGACTTTTTTCGGAATACTATACACTGACTTTTTAAACTTTTATTTTTTTAACATACTAATGTACTATTGTAAACTCATACTTTATGACTCTTTACTTTTTACCATACCATGACTTTTTTTTTTTACTTTTTTTTCGACATACTATATGATTTTTTTTATGACTTCAACATATTCTAGTATAATTTTTGTTTAACTTTTGATATGTTATACTATGACTTTTGAACAAAATATACTATGACTATTTTCATTTTCAACATACTATACTATGACCCTTTTTTACTTTTTTCAACATACTATGCTATGATTTTTTTCGACATACTATATGACTTTTTTAGACACTGTACTGTGACTTTTTTAACATTCTTAGACATACTATACAACGACTCTTACATTTTTTTGACATTCTATGCTATGACTCTTTCTCCGATATACACTACATTACTTTTTTCAAAATACTATAATATGAATTTTTTTGGAGTTTCTTTCAACAATTATTTTTTTTTCAACTAGTTATACTATGACTGTTTTGTAATTTTTTTCGACATACTATACTCTGACTTTTTCGACATACTGTGCATCTTTTTTTTTTTTTACTTTTTTGGACATACTATACAATTACTTCTCATGACTTTTTGACACGCAATGCAACTTTTTATGAATTTTTTCAACATATACTATGACTTTTTTACTCCTTTTTTTTGGACATACTATACTATAACTTTTAAGCACTTTTTTCAACATACTATAACATGCCTTTTTTCACTTTTCTTGATATACTATATGAGATATATACGATATATATGATATATACTATGAGTTTTTTTTTACCACTTTTTTCGACTTACTGTTGTCACAGCCTGGCTCAAGGCTGCGACAAAGAGGGAGACAGACACGAGGTGGCGGCAAAAGAACACTTAATTTATTTTAAGAAACACAAAAGTAATTCATTACAACATGTTGAAATCAGTGATGTGGAGCATGAATGTGTGTGGTGGAAAGAACAAAAGAGAAATTCATGTCTGTGCCATGCTGCTGAGAGTGTTGAGTCTTCCAGAGAGAGAGAGAGAGAGAGCGACTGCAGACTGAGGCAGCTATTTGAAGGGGAGAGAGCACACCGGGCCAAGGTGCGGCCCATCCCACGAACGACCCTCCTTCCTGCAAGACAGAAAAAAGAGCAGCGGTCACAAGCAAAAGGAGAGTTAGTGCCAGGGAGGAGGGGTCGTCACACACACACACACTTTTTTACGACATACTATACTATGACTTTTTTTACCACTTTTTTCGACTTACTATGACTTTTTTTTTTTTAAACTTTTCTCACCACACTATATTATGACTTTATCACTTTTTCCAACATACTATAGACTATTTTTTTCTTTTTTCGATGTACTCTACAATGTTTCTTATCAACATACTATGCTATGAATTTTTTTACTTTTTCAACATACTATTCTGTATATCCTGACACCTTAGCTATGACAGCTAGGCTTTCTTATGACCCTTTTTTTACTTTTTTCTACATACTATGCTATGACTTTTAGACACTGTACTGTGACTTTTTTTTAAACATTTTTAGACATACTATACGATGACTTTTTTA